>JANKOD010000006.1:4366022-4378311 GCA_026284645.1 Erythroxylum acuminatum | reverse complement strand
ATGTTGATCCTGACAAGTCCTGTGACAGCCACATTTGAACCGTCACAGGACCTCGTCAGGAATTACCTCTCGCTCTACCTTAATCGTCAGGAACTACCTCTCACTCTGTCTCGACCATTCCCTTTTTCTCCTTCTGGAAAAAGGCATGATCTTGGCATTGGCAAAGCAATTTCGGACGGAAAAAGGGGGAAAGGACACGAGAAAGACGCATTCTGACAACAAGGGATGAAAAGATAAAAAGACAAAGGGCAGAGGCCAAGGAAAGCCATACAGAATGAGGAAAAACTATCCGACCCAGTATTTATAGCATCAGTCAAACAAACACACCAATCCGGATTGACTATGTGGAAAAATCTAAGAGGCTGAAATGGCGCAGCAAACGAAGGGACATACGTAATTGCGCGCGATAAATGCACGGCGGTCTAAGAAATGCGACGTTCTAAATATCGGTGACGCCTAGAAGAAGCAAACCGTAAAAAATAATTACATCAAGCTTTTTGGATTTCAGCACCAGTGCGACAGTTGAAAGGGAGCATCGTTTCAGATTTCAAACGGTGCTTAGAAGATACGAATCGTCAAGTACTAAGTACACTTAGCCTATATCCAGACATTGCCGATCGATCGACCGCCCTGTATCGGCATAAGCTAATCGATCGCCCCTCCTTAACACGATTTAATCGATCGATCAGCTGTCGCCAAACGATGGCCCGCTAGCTCGATCAGCATCCCATCCTAAAGAATTATTTCATATAGGGCATTGATCTCCGGTTGACCGACCTCACCACAAGTCGTCACGCAGATAGGCCGCACAATCCTTATGTACTCCTTCGACCCTTCTCTTCGGTCAGACTCGAGAAGTGGGGGGGCTTATGGTCGGAACGGCCGGACCGGCCTTACCAGGCCCAGCTCCAGACTTGGATATCGACGGCCCAACGACCACGGCCCGTTTGGCCCATCGGGTGTTAGACTCCCATGCAAACACTACGACCCACGTAAAGACCTAAACCTAATGGCAATCCCAGGTATATAAGGTACTATTCCTACCGGATTGAGGCATGATATTACAACCCTATTTCTCTCTATTTATGGCAGCCAAAAATCCTACACCTAAATACTGACTTGAGCGTCGAAGGGGCCTCCCGGGAAACAACCCCCGGCGTGCCTTTGTTTATTTTGCTGATGTTCGATAATCAAGATCACGCACGATCATGAATCAAGACAATGATATTCCGGTCCAGCAGAATCCGGCTGAACCATAACTCAAATACGTTTAATTAGAATCTGTCATCTTTCTTAGAATGAGGTAACGGATAGAGTTCTATAAATCTTTTAAGATATAAATAAGTGAGTTCGGATATCCCATGGTTAAGTTAATTTAAGGTATGAATTCCTCTTTCCTTTATGTAAGCAATTAGTCACTTAATAGAGAGATTAAAATTTAAAGCAGATTATATATGATAAGAATTTTTTTATATAAACAAAGTTTTCAAGTTTTAGTAAGTTTGAAATGTAGAGGTCAATCAATATTTAAAAGTCAATATTTAAACTAATAAAAAGATTGAATATAAAGGAATAATTTAACGCGTAACAAACTACGTAGAAACACTTTATAACGAGAGAGATGATCATTATGATAGCGTAGATAAAGGAATAATTTAACGCGTAACAAACTACGTAGATAAAGGAATAATTCAAGATCTTTTAATTAAATTTCAAAAGTTCAAATATTATTTTTCTATATAAACAATAACGACAATAGAAACTAAATTTCATCCATAATCATTAGTCTATTTTTGCGTGAAAAATCTAAAGCATTTTTTTTGTGATTTCTTTCCTCTCATCTTTTCTTTTTTGAGATTCTTTGATGGTTAAGAATACATTAATTTTTTGGTCTAATTTTTTTCTTTTTAAAACCACCAAATTTAAGGGATGGGAAGAATTTAAAATCCCTTATGACTCTAATTTTCTAAAATCCAATAACCATCACATTAGACCTGTTTCTATTAGAATTAGCTTAATCAATTTCATTGGCCACTACAGATTATTAAAATAATCTAAGACTCTCTCACTTAACCTATGATATGACTTGGTGATTTAACAAACCATAAGCATGCACCATATATTGGATCTATCAAGTTATCATCTTTAACTAAATTGAACTGATCAAATTGTGGTAATTATAAGTCATTTAAGATATGGTTCCTTCTATGTATTACATAATGTACTCAACTTGGAACATTGATTAAGGAACACTATTGGTTCAGTCGGATTTTGCTGGACCGGAATGTCATTGTCTTGGTCCATGATTTTGCGTGATCTTGATTATCAAACACCTGCAAAACGAACAAAGACACGTTGGGGGTTGTTTCCCGGGAGGCCCCTCCGACGCTCAAGTCAATAATTTAGTAGGGTTGTTGCTGTTGTAAACAGAGAAAAGCAAGGTTGTATTCTCGTACCTGAATCACGGTAGAATAGTACCTTATATACCTGGAGTTGCTGCTAGGTTTAGGTCTTTACGTGAGTCGTTGTGTTTGCATGGGAGTCTAACTCCTGATGGGCCTGACGGGCCGTGGTGGACGTGTGTAGATAGGCCTGGGCCTAGCATAGCCGACCCGACCAGATCCCATTCTAGCTGACAAAACATCCCCCCCCTCCGGAAAATATTTGGCTTTGTAAATTCGATATAGAAGAGTATCAGTATGACTAAGAAGTTGCCATACCTGCTTTCCAAGAAGTGCAAGATTAAAGCAGCGTAGTTCTCGAAAGCCTCTTTTTAAGGATGTGTATGTTTAATGCTTTCTATTTATCAGTATCATGACTTTAGCTCATTTTTGCTGGCAGGTGGAAAGAGTTTTAAGGCTCATGTTTCTTCATGTGGTATATTTCATATTTTTTATCCTAGTGCTCTAACAGCCAACTGTGTCAAGATGATATGTCTATGATCAGAAAATCAGTTGTAGCAAATCAGAGAAAATTTGCTGCTACTGTTAACTTTGCTTATTTTTATTTGAAGGCTGAAATTATGACAATATTTTAGGGGCTTGTCTAGGATAGTACTTCGACCACTAATGTCTTATTAATTATGACTTATTCCTTTTGCATCATACGTGCCATGCGTTTTATTTATTAAATTTTATTATTATTTTCATAATATTCTTAATTATAAATTATTATTAAAATATTTATTTCATTAAACTTCAATAAATATACATAGTTATAATTTCATATACTACTTAATCCATTTATATCTCAAATATGGAAAATTATGAATAAAAAAACTTATTTTTTTGTAAATTATAACAATAAAAAGTTAAAGTCACTTACATATGATTATATTAATGTTATCGGATGTTCTTTATATAATGATAAGGATTTTTCCTATCTAACATTAAATAGAATTCTCGGATTTATTTTTCAGTTATTATGTCTATACAAAATACATGATAAACAATTTTAAGAAGTTTTCATTTGCATAACTGTCACATCATATCCACAATTAGTTTTTTTAAATATTTCATTTCCTGAAATTGTTTTTCTTATCACATTTGACCTTAATTTTTTTTAGGTTTTCTTCTTGTTCATTATTGCACTATTCAGGTATGTCTAATTTTGTCAAAAAAATTATTATATAAAATTCCATTGTATTTGTTCCTCATTAATATGATGATTACTTTTTTTTCTTTTTTTTTCTTTTTTGTTAAATGTATTATTAAACTTCTTTCTTAAACTTATGGTTTGTTGCATGTATTTTGTTATATTAACGGATACAGTAGATATTGTTGGTTCATGATAAACTCTTTGTTAAATCTATGATTTGTTAGATGTATTCTCTTATATTCATCGATAAAAATGAGAATATTGGTTCATTTTTTTATCATATTATATTTTGACATTTTAAAAGTGTAGTCATCGTTTATTAATGTAACTAACCATCGTTGAATATATATATATATATATAATATTTAATAATATAAATAGTATAAATATATATATATATTTCTCACATATTTTTAGCGCGGATATTTAAATATTTTAAAAATATGATATATCGATATATGAAAAACGTATATATTGTGTGGATTCAGATATGGATAGAAATGCTAAGAGATGTCAAAAGTATGCTGAAATGCCAGAAAATGAAAAGCGAGAATGCTTGTGACGACTTAGAGAAACTCGTGCTGCAAAAAAGAGAAACGCTATTTTGCCTACGGTTTGTCAAACAGTTAGTGATTAGCATTCCACTTTTTTCATTGATACTGAACCTTTCGGCGGTCAACTTTACATTCATCAATCTAGTGGTCAGCTATTAGAAAATCGATCTCTCGATTTTAATGTGAATCATGTTGATCCAACTCATTCTTCTCTCCAACTAGAAGAAATTGTTGATACGACATCAACGTTTGAAGCACCTAATATGACATGTGATAATTCAAATTGTCCAACTGTATCTTCTTTTCCAATTCAACCTAACTCAGTGATACGTGTTGAAGATCAAGGTATCCATTTTTTCACCTATGTTTTTAATATTTGTAATGTTATTACTACACAAAGTGATCATCTTATTTTTATGTATTTTAAGGGATAAACCGTCATCGTTCTTCATCAAAGTTAGCATTCTTGCAAAATTTACCTGTTGAGGCTCAACAACTTCGTTTTGATCCAAATTGTGAACATTATCATGCAAACAGATTTTATCTTGAGCCTTCATCATTATGTTGTTCATCAGGATAGATTTCCATTATTGCTCCTCAAATTTTGTATGCTTTAAAACTGCTATTTATTGGCAATGATGAAGAATCAGAACATTTCAGAAAGAACATCCATACATATAATAACAACGTAGCTTTTACTTCCTATGGAGCTAGGTATGATCGATAACTAACAAAAAACAAGAAAGGGGTTTATACATTTTGTGTTCAAGGTCAAGTTTATTATTTCCTTGACAGTTTAGCTTCGACAACTGATAAGGTATCTGGCATCCAGCTCTATTTCTTTAATACTGATGAGGAACTAAAAAGAAGGACTAACAGTTGTGATAAACTTCTTGAGAATACATTAAAACTGATTATGGCAATTCTATAAGATAATCCTTATGCCAATTTCTTTCAAAGTCTTAGGGTGATTCCATCACTTAAGAATCATGCAATAGTCCTGAGGTGTTATCATGGCCTTGATCAACGTGTTTATAATGTTCCTACTGCATCACAAGTGGCTGCTATATGGACTGAGATTGATAATGAACAAATTGATAAATGTCCTCACATCCAAGTCTATACTCACTCCGGTATAAGTTATAGAATTCAATCTTATTATGCATTTTATGACGCCCTTCAATATCCTCTTTTATTTCCTCATGGTGAATCTGGATGGCATCGTGGAATTAAGTAGTTAATTTCAAAGAGAAACAGGAGCAATGTTTTGGATGAGGGAACTGTTGTTCATTTCAACTCCTTTACTAATCCATCTGAATTGTTCACTGTGGAAAACATAGGCAAGTTTCTTTTTTTGTTTTATCATTATGAAAATATTATTTAATTCCACCGTTTTATTTATCAAATTCATCTTCTTTACTACTAGTTGCGGATGAAGAATAATGTGAAGATGGTTTTGTTTCTGCTAGAGAATATTATTATTATTTGCTCCAAATGAGAGAAAATGATGAATCTATGCTGCTCCATAACTTAAGATTGCTTCAATAATTTGTTGTAGCAACTTATATAAAGATTGAAACATCCCGACTTGATTTCCATAGAAAAAGACAAAGTGAGATACGAACAGAAGTACTATAAGGTGTTTTGGATAGTATTAACGTTAGTCAAACATAAGGTTTTAGAATTGGTCGTTGAGTTGTCCTCCCAGTTTCATTTATCGATGGTCCAAGGGACATGAAACGACGTTATCTTGATGCAATAGCTTTGGTACAAAAGTATGGTAAACCAGATATTTTTCTCACCATGACTTGCAACCCTATGTGGAGAGAGATACAAGACAATCTTAAATTTCATGAAAAGCCACAAGATAAACTGGATTTATTGGCTAGATTATTTAGAGCTAAATTTAAAATTCTAAAAAATAAGTTGATCAAAAAACAAATCTTTGGAGATGTGATTGCATTTGTTTATGTTATTGAATTTCAGAAGCGTGGATTCCCTCATGCTCATTTATTACTAATACTTAAGCCGCATTCTAAATTGTTAAATCCAGATTCTTATGATCAAATTATATCTGCTAAAATACCAGAACCTAATCAAAATTTATGATTATATTCTCTTGTCATTAAGGATATGATTCATAGTCCATGTGGTTTTATGAATAAAGATTGCCCTTGTATGAGAAATGATGTGTGCAAAAACCATTATCCCAATAATGTTGCTCCTTTTAC
Organism: Erythroxylum acuminatum; assembly: GCA_026284645.1. Taxonomy (NCBI): domain Eukaryota; kingdom Viridiplantae; phylum Streptophyta; class Magnoliopsida; order Malpighiales; family Erythroxylaceae; genus Erythroxylum; species Erythroxylum acuminatum. The sequence continues at coordinate 4,371,929 of JANKOD010000006.1, read as the reverse complement.
TGTTCATGGTGAAAACAGTTATCCATGTTATAGACGAAGAGATGATGGCAGGAAAGCCAAAATTTGCAAACATAAGATTGATAATAGGTAGGTGGTTCCTCACAATCCGTACCTCTTGATGTTAATTGATTGTCACATAAATGTTGAAATATGTTCAACTGTGAAGCTTGTTAAATACTTATACAAATATGTTTTCAAGGGCCATGATCTTGTCAATTTTAGTATTGTCGATCAAATGACCATAGTTGATATCGATGAAATAAGTAATTTTCAAGAAGGTCGTTGGATTTCACCTCCTGAAGCTTTTTGGAGTATATATGAATTTCGTTTGGCAGAGATTAATCCATCAGTTTATATACTCCAGGTTTATCTCCCAGATCATTAGTTTATTTCCTTTGATAGAAATGCAGATTTGTTTTATTTGTTGAAAAAATTGACTTCTCGAAAACAATGTTCACTGAATTTTTTAAGATGAATTTGACAAATAATAAGGTAGAAGAGATGAAATGTTTATATAAAGATTTTCTAGAACATTTTGTTTGGAATCAAAAAATAAAAAAACATGGTCAGAAAGAAGTCGAAGAAAAGTAATGATTGGTTACTGTTGACCCTAGAGAAGGAGAAAGGTATTACTTGAGGTTATTACTCACACATGTTAAAGGACCAACATCATTTGATGACTTGTTGACTGTTGACGGTGAGAAAAGAAGATGTTTCAGGGAGGTTGCACTGCAGTTAGGATTGCTAGCGTCTGATTTTTATATACAACAAACTCTTGAGGAAGCCGTTATGTTTCAAATGCCAATGTCACTTAGACTTTTATTTGCTACACTCCTGTTCTATTGTTCACCAACAAACCCTAAGTAGCTCTAGGAAACATTCAAAGACGACCTTTGTTCTGACTACTAATATGCTTCTTCCTATAGTGCCTATACATTTGATGACATTACAAAAATGACCCTTCAAGATATTAATAAATCTCCAGAGAAAATAGGGAAAAGCTTAATTGATTACCATTTTGCTGATCATCAGTTTCATGTTGATTATCATCAACATCGAAGTAAAGAAATACAAAGTGAGAAGAATATATAGGATGATCCAAAAGACTTATTATTACAGTCAAGGTTGAATAATGAGCATAAATACATATTTGATTTGATTTTGGATTTAGTTTTGGCTTCGAGTGGTGGAATTTTTTTTATTGATGGTCCTGATGGAACTGGGAAGGCTTTCTTATATCATGCCCTCCTTGCAAATTTACGATCACAAGGACATAATGCAATTGTTGTTACTACATCAGGTGTTGCAACATCTGTCCTTCCTGGTGGTAGGACATCTCACTCAAGATTTAAAATCTCGCTTGATTTTTCAAAGAAAAACGTTTGTCAAATAAGTAAGCAAACCAGCATTGCAAAATTGATATTTGAATCTAGTTTTATCTTATGGGACGAGACTTCTATGGAAAAACAAGAAGCCGTTGAAGCATTTCATGATTTGGTTCAAGATATCATAGACTCTAATCAACCTTTTGGAGGAAAAATTGTTGTATTTGGTGGTGATTTTCGTCAAACCTTTCCGGTTATTGACTACGCTACAAAACAACAACTAATTGATTCGAGTCTTCTAAATTCACATCTCTGGCGACAGATGCGTAAATTCTTATTAGAGTAAGAGAATTTTATCAAGAAAAAGAAGTTTTCTTATTGATTCACTAACTGGAAATTACAAAGCTTATATAGACAAATAAATGAACTAGCACGTGAAGACCACGTGAGAATAATGCTAACAGCTAACCCAACTAATTAACTAATTACATTAATTAGTATAAGGAACATTAATAATTCTCTTTGACGATAAATATGAAAGCTATATCAAATTCAGCTTTTTGTGAATTTTTATTACGTGTAGGAGAAGGCACCGAGCAAGTTGATGGGCAAGATCAAATATCCTTGTCAAAACAACTGGTTATTCCTTATCATAGCAAGGATGAGTCTCTTAATAGGTTAATAAATTTTTCATTATATATTTTACTCTTCTTTTTTTTTTTAAGAATTACAATTACATCTTTCTAATGCACCGTTGCCTTCACCAAGTTACTTGAAAGCGTCTTCCCTGACCTAAGCTTGTATTCATCTTATCCATATCAGATGATAAATAAATGTGTACTGTGTCCAATAAATAGCTGTGTTGACAAAATTAATGACATGATGACTAACAAATTGTTAGGAAATATGCATTCATACATGATTGACCGAAGACATTAAGCATATTATGAAGATTTTCTCAATTTTTTAAATCCTAAAGGCCTACTTCCGCACAAACTCTTACTCAAAGAAGGCTCCCCAATTATGCTTATAAGAAATTTGAATCCAACTGGGGGACTGTGCAATGGAACAAGGTTGATATGCAAACAATTAAAAGACCATACAATTTCTGCATAAATTGTCTTTGGACCTCATAAAGGAAAATTGGTTTTTATACCTAAAACTCCCTTGCAATCTTCAGAAAATTAAAAAAAAATGGAATACCTTTTGTCAGAACACAATTCCCTCTTCGTTTGTGTTTTGCAATGACCATAAACAAATCCCAAGGTCAAATACTTGATTATGTAGGAATTTATCTCCATCAGCCTATATTCTCACATGGACAACTATATGTGGCTCTATCAAGAGCTCAAACTCCTGAATCAGTTAAAGTTATGATTATTCCAGGAACTTTTGAATCTTCAAAGTTTGATCAAAAGACAAGAAATATTGTGTTTCATGAAATATTTCAATTAGTCAAATTATAAAGTATAAACTTGTCAGAAGGTATATTAATTATTTTATTCATTTTGATATACTTTCATTTCATATAAAAAATTCTTTTCCCCTGATTAATTTATTTAAAAAAAATTAGGATGGAAAAATGCTTATTGATTAAGGATATTTTACCTAGTACTCAATGATGGTCATGTGAAATTATTGTCTAAGAAAAACATGTTACCGCATCAACCGGCACACCATCGAAGAGACAAAAGTTTATATTTTTTAATTCTGAGGAATAACAATTGTACTTTCTTCATTCAAAATGTTCATTTTTTACTTAATTATTAACAATTTCTTTATTATTAACAGGGATCACAAGTTGAAGGTATTATATTTAACAATGATATCCAACGAATGAGCCATATTTTGCAACCGTGCAAAAAATATATTATTTGTAATGCCATTATGAAGCCAATTCCGCCTTAGTATCAAGCTGAAGACTTAAAAATACAATGGATAATTACAAGTTGCACTTTCATTGAACCTGTACCAAATGATGACAGCATCATCCCCATGAAATTTAACTAGACACCTTTCATCGATCTTATCAACTGTATAAATGACAAGAAAAAATCAGTTGGTTAGACCCTTTATCTATTTCTTTATACAATGTTGACTATTTTTTCTATTATATTTGACGATATTTATATTTAACATGTGATAGATATTTTGGTGGTGCTTCTTGAAGTCTTGGATCAGAAAGAAATCAACAAAGGTGGCAAACATTCAACTGTGCAAAAATTTGTTCTTGCCAACAAACAGTAATTTAAATTCTCTGTTATTCTTTATAGTTCACAAAAAGTGAGATAAGTTTTTTTTGGTAATTAAACTGAGATAAGTTCTCTTTCTTTTTTCTGACATTTCCTTTTTTATTAGGAAACAAACAGTTATACTGTCAATGTGAAATTTTTTTGTTAGCAACGAGGGCCAACAAATTACCGAAACCTTACATTCTTATCCGATAATTGTGTGACATAGACTAAAAGTGAACTTCTATAACGATATTTTATTTTTTTCTTCATCACGCTATTAGATTTTATTAGTTATCCTTCTATTTTATTTTTACCTTACAATTGAAAAATTTTAGGCATTGCATTATCTACCTGGTTTGACTTAGCAATTCTTGTTGATCCACCAATACAAGAAGTTGCGGATCTTAAAAATTGGTACTGCCTTATCTTTACTCCGACAACCAATAAAATTATATAGAAATTTTATAATATTTTGATGCCTTTATATTTATAATTATTATGTTTTAGGACACGACAAAATAATAAGCAACTTAAAAACCTTATTAACCAACAAGCTTATCTTAGATATAATCCTGATATATCTTTCAGATCACATCAGAAAATTACCAAACTCATCTTATTGAATTCTACCAGTAAGGTAAATACATTTTATATTCTCATAAACATTGCTTATTTGATATTAATTTTTTAAATAAAAATCTTATTATATATTTGCAGACAAATGAATTAAAGCTAATATTTCCTTCCAACACATCTTGAAAAAGTACTAGTATATCACATTTAAGAAATGCTTTCGTTCTACAGCTGCTACTTATAAAGTTTCATTCACTTGTAATTCTTGCAGAAAAAAACTTCTTGCTAAACCCAGGTTTTCCTTTTTCTTTTTTCTCTTTTCAATTTACTGCCTTTTTCTTCTCATACACTGTATATGTGAATTTTTTTCCAACGTTTTGTACTTGGATGTCACGGGTGTAACATGTTAAATCACACCCGTGATACCTTCTTCATGGGTGTGACTTGTAACTTACACCCGTGACTCCTTCTTCATGGGTGTGGCATGTTAACTCACACATGTGACCTTATCACGGCTGTGACTTAACCGGTCACGCCGTTTGACATACGATTTTATTCTCTTTTTTTTCTTGTATAACAAGTTTCAGTATATCTAATTAACATATATATATTCTAATTAACTTTTGATTGCAAATATAGATGCGGCTATGACATGGATTTGACTGATGAAACAGGGACTATCATAGCTTCTATTTTTGGCAAACTCGGTGAAAAACTTTTGAAGTTTACTGCAATTGAAGCTATGCAATATTACCATTAGGTTATATTTTTTTTACTTACTACAGATGCGATTTAATATAAAAACAATTATGATATCTTTATTATATGGCTAATAATTAACATTTTTTCCTTACCATAATAAAAGTATGGAACTTCCTTTAGAAAAGGTTTATGCAAAATTGAAATGCAAGACATTTCTTCTTCATATCAAACCTGTACACGTTCACCAGATGGAAGACAACGGTTCACTGTTATGTATTACCGTGAAATTGATAATGATGAATTAGAAAAGGCTTCAACTTCACTTGGAAAAAATGATCAAATTTCAACTGATGATCAAAATAACACTCTTGACATTACACCTGCACCTATTTCAGGTATTCGTCGTTATTTATTCATTCAATTTGGTATTTCTCGTTATTTATTCATTCAATTTTTACGTTTTTATCTTGTCAAACTATGTAAACTTCTTTTTTACTTTAATTATATTATCATCAATTATTTATCTATCTAGCATTTAAAAAAAATGTTACCTTATATATTTTGTAGCTAATATTCTTTGGTTTTTTATATTTTTAGAAGATATTGTTGAATCTTCTTTAACAGTCAGACAATGCCTTCATAAAAGATTCAGCGACAGTGAACCCACACCACAATCAAATGCAGATGTTAATCACAGTAACAAAAAACCCAAATTGTCATAGGCTCTTTCTCTTAGAGCAAAATAATAATGTAACTTGTGTACCTTTTCTACTTTAATTTCTTGTTTTCTTAAACTTCAAAATTCTGGATATCCACATGATGGTTTTTTGTTGTTAAATCATAAACATCAATAATATTTTATTACTTGGATCATAAGCATTTATTACTTGTGGAATATAACAATTGTCTTTATTAAACTCATGCAAATTCATAAACTAATTATTCAAAATTCATTGACATCTCAACATATCAAAAGAAACTGTTTTGTTTACTTTATGTTTATTTGCTCTTTTTTTAACATGCCTTGTTTTGTCTTGCATTTTCATTTTTATCAGATGTTTGTAAAGTAGATT
>JANKOD010000006.1:4349825-4361603 GCA_026284645.1 Erythroxylum acuminatum | reverse complement strand
TACATAACCCTAGCAAGCCTCAATTCATCAATTACCCAACATGAAAGCTTCAATCTCACTTTACCCATAACATAAAACATCAAACTTACTTGCTCAAGCTTGGCTTCCTTCAAGATCTTCATGAAGACTACCAAAACCCTAGCTTGAAACATCTCCCACGTCCATCACCTCCAAAAGGGGGTAGAGAGATAGGTTTAAGCAAAGAAGAGAAGTAAGAGAACAAGGAAGTAAGAAGAGATGAAGCTCGAGTTGATGGAAACTCACCACCCAAGAAGAAGGAGAAGAAGGCCACGACAAAGAGGAGAAGAAGACTTCCAAAATATCTCCAAGGTGTTGTTTAAAGAGTGAGTGTCGTATGAGAAATGGGGGAGCTTAAGAATAAAGTAACTTAATGCTAATTTAAAGGAATACATGGCTATTAAGTTGCCATGTGTCAAGCTCCCATCAACCCTTCTCAATTAATCAATTTCAAGCCCAATTTTCAATAATTAACACATGACAAAAATCCCTATAGCCATATGTCCAAAAATTCCATACCATAGCCACTAAATTCTACTACCGATTATCAATTTGTCTGCCACTCGGCATTTTTCCTAGTCCGAGATTTATCTCCGAAAAATTCCAGAAAAATTTCCTAAATTTTTCCAAAATTACAAAATCATTTATAACACTCTCCAAATAATTTTGTTTGAGCTCAATAACTCAAACTTCTTGAAATTCTTAAACAATCACAGGTAATACCCATATACCGGGAAAATGTCAATTGAGTGCATGATCAATGCTTTTAATGTGTGCAATAATCCAATATCCAAATATGATGCAATTATATCTTAATCTCGCCTAAGACCACATGTACCAAATTTAAACGGTCAAAAATGCACTTTACCAAATTTGCCCCGAGTATGTCCGTTAAACGGACTTGTATGTCCGTTAAACGGACATAACCTGGCCAAGCAGTCCAAATTCATCCGAGAAGGTCCGTTAAACGGACCTGCATGTCCGTTAAACGGACATGACTCGACCAAGGTATCACAATTCTCCCGAGAAGGTCCGTTAAACGGACCTGCATGTCCGTTAAACGGACATGACTCACCCAAATTGTTCCAATTCACCCGAAGCTGTCCGTTAAACGGACTTTCATGTCCGTTAAACGGACATGACTCACACACAAAACCCCTTTTCAAGACCTCCTCCAAGACCTCACACTCATTTTATCAACACACTATGCTCCTTGAACTCACTCATATCACATTTTAGGATTCCCAACCTTCACAAGGGAGCGGGATGTTACAAAGACAACTATAAAAGTTGAAAAAAGAACCAAATTTAAACACGAAAACAAATATTTTAAAAGAGCCGATCTAAGAAAAAAAAAAGGGACAAGGAGAAAAGGTGAATAACTAAGAAAGAAAAGGAAGAGATGCTCGAGCTTACCATCAGAGGACGACAATGATTTGGTGCAGAGAAAAAGAGAAAAGTTTATGTTAGTTAGACTATAGATTGAACATTAAATTATATTTTAAGTAAAATTTTTATTTAATTTTGTAATATTAATTTAAAATATAAAAATGTTAAATGTTAAATTTTTTTAATTTGTTAAATATTCATAAAATTAAATTTTGTTAATAATGCAATTAAGTTGGTTCTTGTATAGTATGTCACGGAAGATGGATCCCTCCTTAATTCTCATCCCATTTTGACATTATAATATCCATATGTATAGGTAAAAAAGATATTTTATTTTAAGAATAATTAAGAAAAGAAAAAGAGGAGTTAACGCCATCATCTTTCTCCTTTTTTGGAATTTGCTTATATTTCCTTAACATGTTAAATAGATGGGAATTTTACATCTATGCTTGATATTTTCTTTCTTTTTTGGGGACAAAAATTGTAATTTAAACCTCAAACGTTTTAGAGCATTCAAGTTTAATCGTAACATTTCTAAAGTATTTAAGATAGATCCTCAACAGATAGAAAATTTAACGGGGTTAAACTTTTGTTAGTTAAGTACCATGTCATTGCTAACGTGACACTTTTATGCATTTTTTAAAAATTTGTTAGTGGATTCCATTTCTATGAGTAGACCATTTTAAGCCATGTGGGCTCTACCAAAAGATTTTAAAAAAAATATGTATATTTTTAAATAAATAAATAAAGTGGTAATATATTTTTTAATCTATTGGTGGAGCCTACATATGGTAATGGAATCCACCAACTGATTTTTAAAAATGAAAAAAGTGATGTACTGATGGAAGTTTAATCCCATTCAAATTTCCATCAATTAAAGATCTATTTTGAACGTTTTGAAAGTATTAGGATTGAACTTGAACACTCTAAAACATTAGGGTTTAAGTTGTATTATGATGAAAACTTTAAGGTTGAAAATGCAATCATTCTTTTTGCTTTAAGGTTCCTAAAATTGAAAATCCTTTGATTCTATTTATTCTTTTATAGATAAATGTACAAACAGATAAGAGAAAAATGACACATTACATGGTTACACTTGAAACTCAACTCATACTTACATTTTTCTTTATGAACTCATTCTAAATCAATCTGCTAATAAGAGCAGTCATGAACCAATAGTGATTTATAATGAACCTTTCAATACTTCACGTACTTTATTATGGGGGAGATGACATACTATCCAATAACCCAAATGACAAATTTCTAGCTAAGCGAGCGACACAAAAACATGGAGAAGGGGGGATTATTTAGCTCCTGACTCAATCAAAATAAGAACCTACTACAGGACTTACATTAGCATAATGATGTGGAAAAGTTTTGGACTTCAAGCTTTTGGTTGTGCTTGTCATAACTTTCAGAAGTAAAAGCTAATCATATTTCACATTTGCACCTCCTTCTTATTGCCTTAAGCTCTTAAAAATAAACATCCCTTCACTAAGTGATGGTGCCTTAGGTTAGGTGTTGGGCGTTCTACTCAATAGAACCATGCTTTATGTACCTATAAAAATAAATAAATAAATAAAAGTGAGGTGTGTACATGTGAAGGTAGTGATATCCAATTAGGAATTGAATATTAAAATTTATGTTTAATTTAGATATTCTGGGGGGAAGTGGGGGCATATATCTTATATATATGTGTGTTTATTATAAGAATGGTTTCTTCTTCTTTTTTATGCAATTGTAGGCAATCTTTGTACTAGTTTTGTAGCAATAATAAAAATTTGCTTAAGGAGAAGATTCAGTCACTCTACTTTTTGTGGTTTAGCAGTAATTGAAGATTAATTGTTAAAAGTTTTTTAGGCGTTCTTAATTGGGTTAAATCTCTCTAACTTTTATCTTGTTGTTACCAAGAATTATTTTTTTTGATGATTTATTTTAAAATTACCTCTAGTGGTGTTAGGGAAGAATAATTTATATTGCTCATTATTTTAATATAGTGGAAGATTTGATTGGCTTGTGCCTATGGTTTTTACTCCTTACATTGGGGAGATTTTTCACGTTAAAAATTAGTTGTTGCTTATTGCAGTGTATGATTTTATCTTTTATTTATGAGAGAACTATAATTGATTGCTTCTTCCTAGTCAGTATATGGGAAAATTAATTTGGTTATTCTATTACAATGTTAGCTTGACGTGTGTTTTTCCTAACAGAGTAATATTAGAGCTATTGGTTTAATTATCATGTAGAGTCATTAAGGGAAAGTTTTAAAGATGGTCAATCTAACTAACACCAATTACCATATATGGAAGAACAAGATAAAGGTTCCTCTATTTGTGATAAAGTTGCACTTACCATTGTTTTCAAATAAAAAACCTGAAGGTAAAACTGATAAGGAATGGGAGTTCAATCATAAGTATGTGTGTTGGTTAATTTGACAATTTGTAAGGACAATGTGCACAACCATATTTGGAGTGAAACAAATGAAAAGACCTTATGGACCAAGTTAAGAGTAGCAGTATGCTTCAAAAATTGGCAACAATAAACCACTTTATTTGTCGAGACTGATGTTGTTGAAATATCAAGAGGGTATATCCATAGAGAATAACTTGAATGAATTTCAAGGAAATGTGGATCAATTGTTTGGCATGGATGTCAAATTTGACAATGATGTACTTGCTCTTATGATACTTGCTTCATTATCGAACTCATGGAGGCTTTAAAGATCTCTTTGACCAACTCTGCTCCAAATGTTGTTGTAACAATAGGCTTTTTTAAAAGTGGTCTTCTAAATGAAGAGATAAGATGAAGGTCACAAGGTACTTCCTCATCTCATTTAGAGGTTTTTGCTATAAAATCCAGAGGAAGGAGTTAGACTAAGAGTTTGAATAATAGAGACAATAGTAGGGGAAATCCAATAAATTTACTAATGTTGAATACCATTATTGTCACAAGAAATAGCACATTACTGTCGAAAGCTTAAGAGAAAGAACAAGAAGAGCTAAGGTAAGGATGAGAAGAAACATGACAACAGTGATGATAATAAAGTGTTTGCCGCCACTAAGCAATTTCTCATCGTATATGAAGATAATATGGCTAGCTTAGCTACTCATGAGACAAATTGGGTTATTAATAGTGATGCTTCCATCTATATTACATCTCATCGAGATTTCTTTATATCTTACACATCAAGTGATTATGACGTGGCGTAAATGGAGAATGATGGTTTAGAAAAAGGTTATTGGTATTGGAGATGTTTTCTTGGATACTTTTTTTGTACACAATTAATTTTAAGAGACATTAGTCATGTCCCAAATATTTGATCGAATTTGATTTTTATAGGTAGGCTCGATGATGAGGGATTTGATAACACCTTCAACAATGGCTAATGAAAACTCACAAAGGGATCTGTAATTGTGGCCAAAGGTAGAAAGTGCTCTACTCTTTATTAACTGTAGGTAAAGCTCTCTAAAAGCATTGCAAATGCCTTAGAGAATGAGTGTAATTGAGTTATGGCACAAGATACTTGGTCATATTAGTGAGAAATGTATGACAATGCTGGTCAAGAAGAAGGTGATATTTGGGATAGATAGTGTTCATTTGAAAAGGTGCCCTTACTATTGTAGTAGGAAAGTAATAGAGAGTTTCTTTTAGAGATTTTTCTCCTTCTAGAAAGCAAATTTGTAAGATTTCATACATTCTAGTGTTTATGGTTCAATGAAGACAAGATCACTTGGTGGTGCTTAGTATTTTGTGAGTTTTTTTTAATGATCACTCTAGGAGGATTTGGGTTTACACTTGAAGATAAAGGATCAAGTACTTGGTGTATTCAAGCAATTTCTAGCCTCAATTGAGGGAGAGATTAAGAAGAAGTTAAAATGCATTTGGACAGAAAATAGTGGAGATTTTTATGACACATTTGATGGGTATTGCAAACAACAAGACATTCGGCATCACACTATACCTCATAACACACCTCAATTGAATAAAGTAGTTAAAAGAATGAATAGAACACTAATAGGGACAGTAAGATGCTATGTCTAAGTCGTTTTGGGGTGAAGCTTTGAGTATAGTTGTACATATGTTAAATCACTCTTCTTGTGTTGCTTTAGAGTTGGATATTTCAAAATGAGTTTGGTTAGGGAGGGGTGTTTCCTATGATCATTTGTGGGCTCTTGGGCGCTGCAAGGCATTCGTGCACATTCCAAAGGATGATAAGTCTAAACTTAATGTCAAGACACGATAGTCTGTGTTTAGTATGGTCAAAATCAGCTTAACTACATATTTTATGATCCTGTTCAAAAATAACTCTTGAGGAGTCGTGATGTTGTGATCATTGAGGATTAACCCATCAAAGATATCGATAAAGTTAAGAAGATTGATTTTGATTCTAATAATAATATAGCAAACTAAGATGCAGTGCCTCCAACAGTAGTACCGAGATAGCTTGGGATGATGTTCAGGGTAAAGAACAGGATACATATGATACTCCCATACAAATTGATGGTGATGGTGGTAGTGGTGGCAGCAGCAGTGGTGTCCATGATTAGACACTAGTACCACAGGTTGGTTCAGTTCCAATCAGGAGATCTACGAGGGTAAGACAACCATCAACTAGATATTTTTCCAATCAATATAAGATGTTGACCGATGGAGGAGAACCTGAGATCTTCAAGAAAGCAATGGAATATAAACCCAAAGAGAAGTAGATTAAGGCAATATAAGAAGAGATGAAATCCTTACATAAGAACAAGACTTATGAGTTGGCAAAACTGCCTAAGGGCAAGAGAGAATTGAAGAACATATGAGGGGTTTAGGTCAAGGATGAAGAGCATAACCCACATCCACAATACAAGGCTAGAATGGTCGTGGATGGTTTTAATTAAAGGAAAGACGTCGACTTTGATGAAATCTCCTCATCGATAGTGAAGATGACAATTGTTTAAGTAATAGTTAGTATAGCGGTAAGTCTTAATTTGAAATCAAGCAGATGGGTGTTAAGATGACCTTCCTTTCTAGCGACTTGGAGGAAGAGATATACCTGGAGTAGCAAGAGGGTTTCAAGGTTAAAGGCAAAGAAGATTATGTTTGTAGACTGAAGAAGAGTCTTTATAGTTTGAAACAAGCATCAAGACAGTGGTACAAGAATTTTGAGTCAGTTACGAGGGAGCAAGGCTACAAGAAGACTATTTCTAACCATTGTGTTTTTTTTTACAAAAAAACTCTCGAATGATAATTTGATTATTCTTTTACTTTACGTTGATGACATGCTAATTATTAGCAAGAATGCTTCTCCATTTGATAGCATAAAGAAGCAGTTGAGCAAGTCTTTTGTCACGAAATACTTAAGGCCAACAAAACGTATCATTGACATGAAGATCATTTAGGATAGGAGCACCAAGAAGTTATGGTTTTCACAAGAGAAATGCATTAAGAAGGTATTTCAAAAATTCAATATGAGCAAGGCTAAAGCGGTTAGTTACCCTCTTGCTAATAACTTTAAATTGAGTTCTAGTTAAAGTCCTATTAAGGAAGAGAAGGTAGAGATGGAACCAGTTCCTTATGTGCTAGCTATTGGTAGCTTAATATATACAATAGTGTGTACTCAACCAGATGTTGCTCATGCAATCGATATAGTTAGTCAGTTTCTTTCTAATCCCGATAAAGAACATTAGATTGCAGTTAAACGGATCTTTAGGCATCTTTTTGGAACTTCTATTATGTGTTTGTGTTTGTGTTTTGGGGATTATAAGCCTATGTTAGTTGGTTACACAGATGCTAACATGGTCAATGATGTTGGTTCGAGGAAGTCCACTACAAGATATCTGATCAATTTCTCAAGGGAAGCAAAGTCGTGGCAATCGAGATTGCAAAAGTGTGTTGCACTTTTTGCTATTCAAGCAGAGTTTATTACAGCTAGTGTAGCTTACAAAGAGTTGTTATGGATGAAGAATTTTCTTCAAAAAGTTGGTTTCCAACAAGACAAATATTAGTTGTTTTGTTATAGAGATGTCAATGGGCTGGGTTGGGCCCAGACTGCTCATGACTCGGCTCAGCCCGACCCCAGGCTCGTGGCCCTCGGCTCGGTGGGCTAGGATGGGTCAACCTGTCACCGAGCCAAACTCGGCCCATCATATATATATTTTTAAGAAAAGTAAAAAACGACGTCATTTAGACGGGCCACGGGACAAAACGACATCGTTTTTGAAAGAATAGTCAGGCCACGGACCGGGCCGACTCGTGGCTCGTTTAAACCGGACCAAAATCAGGGCGGACCGATTTTGCCATCCTTATTTTGTGATAGTCAGATTGTTGTCCACCTTAATAAGAACTCCTTTTTTCATTTTCGGTCTAAATATACTGATGTGAGGTATCATTGAATAGGAGATGTGTTAGAAATCAAGTTGTTGCAACTTAGGAAGGTTCACATTTATGATAATGGTGTGGATATGTTAACAAAGACTCGACCAAGGGAGAAACTTGAGGTTTGTCGTTCAATCGCTGGGACGTCAATCCCTCCCATGTGAGCATAAGGGGGAGATTTATTGGAGGTTATGTTTAATGGGACCATACCGCATGTACACATAAAAATAAATAAATTAAAATGGGGTGTGTGCATGTGATGACGGTGATATCCAATTAGGAATTGAATATTAGAAGTTATATTTAACTTGAATAATTTGGGAGCATATATATTTCTTATATATGTCTCTGTGTGTGTGTGTGTGTGATGGTGATATCCAATTAGGATATTAGAAGTTATACTTAAATATTTTGAGAACCTATATATTTCTTTTATATGTGTATGTATGTATGTATGTATAGATGGATTATAAAAAAGGTTTCTTTTCTTTTTTGTCCAATTATGGGTAGCTTTCACATTAGTTTTCATGCAATAATAAAAATTTCTCGAGGGAGAAGAAAGTCACCTCACTCCTTTTTTTTAGTACAGAAATAATTAAAAATTAATTGCCAAAAGTTTTTAGGTGTTCATAATCAGGTTAAATCTCACTAATTTTTATCTTGTTATTACCAAGAAATAATTTTAGTGACCTCTAATAATATTAGAGAAGAACAATTTGTATTAACCATTATTTTAATATAGTAAAAAATTCGTAATTTTTGTTCCCCATACCAAATTATATGTTAAATGTTACCGTGCCTTTCTCTGAAGTATAATTAATTTAGTTATTTCATATCAGCTTGTTATGTGCTTTTCCCAACATTAGGAGTGGCTTGTGACTTTGCTATAAGGTTGTAGAATCAAATGTTAGTCTAGTCTGATCTTTCAATCTTAAAAGAACGCAATGTGATTCCTAAAAGAATTGATTCTTTCTTGCAAAGCAACAGCAGTAAAATACGCCTTAGCTGAATGACTACAGTACGGTTAAGGAACAAAAGGCGAGCACGGCGAAACAGAGGATTGTTTTCAAGGCTATCAAAACATGTTCGTGTTAATTAATCATCAGTTCTCATTTATTTTGATTCGTTGTCCCTTAACTTTTTCTATTGACTTGCCTTAATTCAAACAGGTCATTCGTGGCCGCAGTTTCATTTTCAGGTGGCTCTCCATTGGATGTGCACACCTCAGCGGCCAAGAAGACAAATCATGCAAATAGCAGCAAAAGGGATATAAGAAAGAGCACTGCTAAGTGCTAATATAAACAGATTACAGTAACAAGATCACAACATAAACAAGAAGTTTGTATGGATTGTTCTGCAAAAGCTCCAAACTGGTACACACCATAAAATAAACAGGGATGGTAGCTTTTGGGTCCATCCTTACAAAGTCTCTCTCCCATAAGTGTTTCATTTCTTGAGATGTGGGAAACATACATAAAGCTCAGATTTTGGGTGCTTGGCTTCTGCATGCTCCCTGCACTTTACCTCCGAAGTAGTGCACATAAATGTCTGCATGCACACCTTGCACTGCGAGAAATTAACACCCCCTCCAATCCATTAGCAACATATCTAAGCAATGAACCTAAACTTCTTTTAAAGGTATAGCCAAGCATTAAATCAATATACAATTCCAGTGAAATTCAATTGATTACAGGCCCTGAACTATTGGTTCCTTTCTTCCCCATGGAGAGATGACATAAAAATGATTATAAGAAGCCTTTCCCAGATAAAAATGAAGACGAATTGCTACAGATATTAAGGAATCCTGTTGTAAACTTGTAATGAATATCAAAACATGATTCCGATTGATTAAAAACAAAACACATAAAAATAAATAAGAAAGAAAACAATAAAAATACCTGGATGCTCATCGCTTTCTTGTTCGAATCGAGCTGACTTCCTATATAGAGATCGCAGATAATATAGTCAAACAACAAAAACAAACCCATAGATCTCGACCAGACAGTTAATACAATTCCCCACAGAAATCAACAAAACCCACCTGCCAAGTTTTTGATTCCTTATAATTAATTCGAACAAAAGAGGGGAAATCTCCTATCTTGCATCCCATAAATAATTTTCAATCCGCCAAACGAATAACTTAAAAAGATGCAATCTTTTTGAAAAACCCAAGAGAAATTACACTAATAGAACGCTGAATTGACAGGGAAAAATACCATAATCAGTTTGGGTTTTTAAGTTTAGGATAGGATGAGTCAAAAGCATACCCTTCGCAGCGTTTCTTTGCTTCTCCGAGTTTCTTTCACGAGCCATCTTCGACTTCTGTCCATTGCCGCCTCCCATCTCTTCGAGGAAATGAAGAAGAGAAATAGGAATTGGGATATCTGTGGCTCACAGCAAGTAGTGGACGCGGAAAAGAGAAGGGAGACGACGGCCACTCGTCTTCTATACAAAGAAACATGCTTGTTTATATAAACACCTTCAAAGTGGAAGCCAGAGCAAGGTTGCCCCAATCCCCAATTTCATCTTTTCGTTTTATTTATTAATATTTGTTTTTGTTTTTGTTTTTTGTTTTTTTAAAAGAAAGGTAATATGATTATAAACGACGATAATAAATCTCAAACAACACCTCAGGCATATCAACCCATAGCACCATCAACATATGCAAGCCAAGATGCGTGGTGGTGCACTTGGGCCAATCGAACGGCAGCCGCACCAGCTTGGACTCGTCCCGCTGCTGCCTGCAATGTTGAAGAGGCATGCTGGAACTCCTCTAGCATCAGGCGAGCGAACTGGGTAATATGTAACGGATGCGGCCTGGTATTGGACCAGAGGAGAGCATTGCGTGCCGCCCAAAGTTGCCATGTCACCATAGCACCCAATTCGGCCCTTCGCTTGCCGAAGGACGAGAAGATGTGCAAGAATAGATCCTGAAAAGACAAATTCACATTAGTGAAATTAAAGCCGGCTAGCCTCTATACATCTTGGGCGACACAACACGTAACAAAAACATGGTCCACAGTTTCTGCAGCAGGGCAAAACAAACATGGCAAGAGAACATTAATCCCACTCTTTGTCAAATTATCTCTAGTAGGGAGCACATTTCGACCCAAACGTCACATAAAATTCCGAACTTTTGGCGGAACATCAAACTGTCATAAGTGCTTCCAAAACACACCAACACCCCAACTCCTGCGTTTAGTAAAAAAAGAAATTTATGATTTAATTAACATTAATTGTATTGGAAATAGCGACTTTTAAATATAGAAAGAGTATTTTAAAAAAATATATAGAAAGAGTATTTTAACGGTATTAAATTCTAAAGGATGATTGTTAAAGAACATTCGTAAGTTAGATGAATTACAAACATATGTATTAACCTTTAAGAAGACACTAATCTATTATAGACTTCACTTCAAGAGTTCTTTATTTTTTCAATCTTATTTAACTTTTTTATTTAATCCTATTTTTATTATTAATATTTCCATTTAATAATTATTAGATTTAAACTATGTTTCATTTATTTATTTAACGTTTAACTGTTATAAACTCATTTAATAAAATCTTTTTGTTGATTAAATCCTCCATCTCTGTCAATTTAGTAGGGGTTCGATTTCTCAATTATTAGTGTCACGTCTCACGCCTACTCTACAGTTCTCCTGACCTTGTGACGCAGTCTCGAGCTGCATACAAGCAATTTGTCCCCACGTGACCACTTTGTGTTTGTCAAAAAGTGGCAGGGAAGTCTTTTCCGATGTATCCTGCGAACGTTTAGTTTACAGAAGTTAATAAGAACGAGAATGAAAATAAATATTGGTAGAAATAGAAATAGATATAATTATTATAATTATATTAGTTGGTTAAAATGAAAGAATGATTACCAATACTTTTAATGGTGGTTGGCTTGTTAAAAATTTTGAAAAATAAAATTTTGTTAAAATTTTGTTTTATATCAAATTTTAAATATAATTTAATTAATTATATTTTATGCACCCTATTTATAATGACAGA
>JANKOD010000006.1:4334709-4349725 GCA_026284645.1 Erythroxylum acuminatum | reverse complement strand
CCATGAATGCATGCCAAAATACTTAAGCACAATTAAGTTAATAATCAATAAGCAATAACAAACGTAATTCGTACTAAATGCCTTTACTATTCTAACCCCTAAATTTGGGGCGCTACACAAACTGTCAAGAAATTTGTTGTTGAATGTCTCACGTGTCAAAAACAAAAACATGAGACCATGAATCCTGCAGGTTTATGGTGTCGATAACATCTTCGTTGTGGTTGACCGTCTATCCAAATTTCAACCATTGCCGCTTCTAAATGCCATTTGGGAGGATATCTCAATGGATTTTATAACCGGACTTCCTAAATCTCATGGTGTCGATAACATCTTCGTTGTGGTTGATCGTCTATCCAAATATGCTCATTTTATAGCTATTAAACACCTAATTACAGCAACCAAACTCGCTGAAATTTTTGCAAAAGAGGTGGTACGACTTCATAGGATTCCTAAGTCTATCTTAGCGAATAGAAATCCTTTATTTGTTTCTATTTTTTGGAACAAGTATTTTAGACTACGAGGGTCAGTACTATGTATGTCTTATGCTTACTATCCTAAAATTGGTGGCCAAACTGAAGTTTTGAATAGGAGCCTTGAGACCTACCTTCAGTGTTTTGCTTGCGAGTAACCTAAACAATGGGCACGCTGGTTAATTTAGGCGAAATATTGGTATAATACTAGCTTCCAAATATCGGTTGGTTGTACGCCTTTTGAAGTGGTGTATGGTCGCAAGCTTCCTACTATTCACCGTTTCCTTCCAGGAGAATAAGGTAGAAGTTGTTAATGCTTCCTTACAGGATCATGCGGCTATGCTTCGTGAATTAAAGGAACATTTACATCAGGCACAACAATGAATGCAACTTTCAACTAATAAACGTTGAAGAGGGATAAGGTATTTTTAAAGTTACAAGCTTATCGCCAACAATCTGTCATGATCAGGAGATACCCTAAACTAACAGCTCGTGATTATGGTTCGTTTTTGACTATTCAACGAGTGGAGCAAGCTGTTTATAAACTGAAACTTCTAGAGGATTCTCGAATACGTCCCGAATTCCATGTTTCCTTACTTAAAAAGGTGGTGAGAGATTATCTGGTAATTACTGAGTTGCCTCCTGATCTTGTTATTGGAGAAAATGAAATGGTGGAACCTGATTCATCTTAACAACACGAATTGAAAATAGTTCCTACTAGCTAATGGTGCAGTGGAAAAGCAAATCATCGGAGGAGACAACCTGGATCGACAGAGACGAATTCTGCTAATAGTTTCCCAATTACAATCTTGAGGATGAGACTGGTTCTAATGGGGGTGGTATTATTACAGAAGTAGAACAGAATGTAAATCAAAATCTTGATCACCAATGGTTAATCTACTCCAGGAGAAGTAAGTGTGAAAGATAATCAGAAAATGGGCCAATATCTGAGTCTCAAATAGTTACGTGATGAATGATTAATTGTAAAAAGAATGTCAAAGTTTGTTGCTATATTTGTCCTTCAATTCCTTCTCTGGCTCTTAACTCTAATATAGAGGAGTTCACTTTTATTCAATTTCGAACTCTTCAAATTATCATATGTTTAAAAGAATACAAGTTATAGTACATCTTTTTACTTTGTACGAGACAAGATTAAACAATGAGACATTCTCAAATACAAACCATCGGTTTCATAAAAGTATAAAACACCATCTTCTACCAGAATCTTCATTGCATCCTTTTTCTATGATTCCCCCTCACCTTCCTCTAGCATTGTTTCTTGTGTACAAAAAGCTTGCCCAGATTCCAAAACCTAATGCTGCAGCAAAATCATCAAGTCATTAGTCCATGCAGACATTCTTAACACAGTATTTCGCAACATCTCAAGGTTTCCAAGGTGCCGGAGGAGGTGGGGGTGTTGGAAACATTGGAGGAACTGCAGAGAATAAGGTGTTCTTGTCAATTCCCGTAGTCTTATCTCCCGACAAGGCCACAAGGGCTGCAACCAGTCCCGCATTGCCAGCCAAAGTTGGCTCTGTATAATTATAGTTGGTGCGAACATCATGGAAACCATCATGCTTATCTGGGCCAGCAACCATGGCGCCAACAATTGTATTTGGGTTTGGCTTCGAACTGTCCCTCCATTTCCATCCTCCCTTACAGTTGTACTTGATCTTATTCTTAGGGACAGAAGCCCCCCTATGATGGACATGTCTTGGGTAATGATTGCCAAAACCGACAACATAGCTCATTTTCCTAGGATTATTGCCTAGAATGTAATCGATCTGCCAAATCAACACATGAATAAAGCTAATTACTTGTCTCATCTTGCCAAGTTCCATCGAAGGTTTCCTTAGAAGTAACAGAATTCAACATACCTGAGTCTTGGCAAATTGGCGCAAGGCATCAACAGAGTAGAAATTTGGTCCACAGTACCATCCAGGTGTATCAGCAGCTTCTAGATAATCGCTGAATAAGGTGGCTAGGAAGGCTGCATTGACGACATACTGAAGTGGCTGAGGCCTTCCATGATTTAACTGGATCAATCCTCCTGTCATTAGCCATCAAAAAATTTACATGAGATTCCGAAATTGGTACATTTATAGATAGTCCAGTCAAAAGTTGATATTTACCTTTAGTTCTATTGAAGCTTTTGAAATCTGATAGGTACGAACACATAACTATACTGGTCTGGTTATGGAATGTCCGTAGAATTTCTTCATATGGATACCCAGGGCTCAAAAACAACCTCAGACGACTCAGCAACACCTAAACACACCATCGAAAAGACATTATCAGAAAAATAGAACTAAACTACCAAGTTTCAAGGAACTCAGAAACTTTGCTAGCTCACCTGAGCACCAGTAAGCTTGTTGTCCCAACTAAGTACACCATAGTCTGGTCCTCCCCAGAAAGCACCAGCATGTTTGGCCAGACCAGGAGCTGTAGCAAGCTGAAGATAGGAGTTGTTCCCGGTTGCATAGTACAGCCAAGCTCCACCCCATATAAATTCATCCCAGTAACTAGTTGAATTGTAGAATATAGCAGCCTCAGAACGACCAGCACTGTATCTGCCTCGCTGATCCCTTGAGAATTTAAAGAGCGTTTTGGCACCATGGACAAGCTTCTGTGAATATGCTTTATTATCTTTAAAAACAATAGATGCTGAGGCTAAGGCAGCAGCCATTTCCGCAGCCAAATCTGAGCAGCTATGACATTCGGTTACAGGTCGAGTATAATCAATGTCCTCAGGCCGCATCCAGCAATAGTGATCATTGGGAGTTGTACTTCCCCCGGAAGTGTCCCCTACTCCAACCTGTCGAGCAAAGAGGATAAGCACTTAGTTGGACTGCGTATCTCGTGAGAATCAGAAAATGTTTTTGTGCTATGAGTCACAAAAAGTTAGGTTCTTGGGTTGGTGGAACAAACAGAAACCAGTTTTCCACTTCTTGAACAGAACAATTAGTTAAGTAAATTTAAAGGTGAATCACAAGAAGTCTGCTTGTTAGGAAGGACAGAAAAGCAAGAGCAAGTTCAGAGATCAAATGATTTTGATTTATTATACCTGTGAAACAAGTCCGTTTATGGTGTCTGCAGTACTATTGAATGTCTTAAGAAAGTAATCAGCCCCCCACTTAATAATCTCTTTGACATGGTTGAGCTCCCCAGCAGCATCATATTTTGCACTGTATTCTATGACGCTCCAGCTTAGCATGGTCATGGCAAAAGACGCAGGGAAGTTAAACTTGATAGCATCTCCAGCATCATAATAGCCCCCCACGAGATCCTTATAAAATGTCGCTGAACCAGATTTGCCATCGTTCAAACAAGAATTACCCCTCCACGAGACGTTATTATGCTTTGGCAGCTTTCCAGCTGAAAATACATGGGGAGAAGAAGAAAGATTCCTTAGTCGTCTCTGAACGCAATGACAAAAACATTTTCTTGCAACCACAAACATGAGAGTTATATAAAAAAGACAAACATGAAAACTCTTCAAAATTGTTTAGAACCAGATAACTTTGGAATCCATTAGCAAATAGTATCTCAAAATGAAGCGTCATGTTAGGAAAACCTAGCAAATTCCACTTGTTTTGAAAGGAATTGAATCAATCTGTATAAAATCCATAGAATCGAAATCCTGAAATTCAGTTTCATAAGTTTTTAACATTCCCATTATATGAAGCGTGGAATTTGCAAATGAATCCAACAAAATTTGTTCAACACAGGAAGTCGATTGAAACATCTGGACCACAAAAGCAGGTAATTTAAAGTAGGTAACTTATAACTAACTGTAATAATTCTCCATAATTGCCCATTCAGTCAAGTGGGTTTCTGAAGATAGCTAAAATCAGGGAAAGATTAGATCCCAAGATTTACGCTTAACATCTATACAATTACAGAGTTGTGACCTATAAATAAATAGAGGAAACGAAATAAATCATCAAAACACACAAAATAGATGGATCCAATGAAGTATGAATGAGGAAAGTAAGAAAAAGTATAGAAACATACATCGCTGGCCATTGAAGAACATTAGGGCCTTGTGGAGGGCGAGGGTGTAATTATCGGGAGGAGACTTGGAATGACGGTGGCGGGGGACGGTCTTGACGATGAGAGTGACAAAACCAACTAAGAATGCAGAGGCGAGCAATGCACCGACAGTCCACACGAAGATCTTCCGACTCACAATGATGCAGCCAAGATCCACATACTTCTTCTTCTTCTTCTGCTCCGTCGGTCCAAGCAGCCAACTCTGTTGCGTCTCATCCAACGGCCTCGAAAGAGCCGCCCTGTCCAGATCCTGAAGGTTCCTGCTCCGATCGTCGTCCGTCGCTGAGTCCGCCGCGTTTATCTCCAACGGCCCTCCCCATGGATCTCTCCCATACATACTCATTTTCGCTTCTCTTTTCTCTTAATGAGCTTTACGTCAAGTACACGCACTCCGACGACTGAACAGAGAAGACTCCGACACGAACACCGCAGCCTCCGACACCGACAGTGTCCGAAGATCTCAAGTGTGTATGGACAAGATACTGTGTCTAGTGGAAACAGAGTGGTTGTGAGGGTGGGTAGTGAATGGCTAATAATATTCCCCCACTAAATCATATAGAAACTTGATTTAGTGGTTTTTACGAAAATGACACTAGGGTGTCGGTGGAGAGTCAATTATACTGTTGATTAATTTCATTATTTTATTTTAAAATGTATTATTTAACTGTAACATTTAATCTTAAAACAAACCGTAAAAGTTGCTAGTTTAGGATCATAAAATCACATGTTTGCTTTTTTATTTAAAAAAAACGCTGTAACGGGGAGTATTACGCGAGGAGGTGTATGCTGCTCCATTTTTTCTGTTACAACGTTGTTTCAACTTATCTCATCTACGTATTTATATAGGTCTCATATAAATGTGTAAATAAGATGACTTAGAACAGAGTTAGAACAACAAAAGTGAAACAGATAATCTGAACTCGTCTTATGCATGAGATATATTGACAAACTTATTTTTTAACAATATATAATATAAAAATATAGGTAAAATAAAAGGAACTTTTTTATTAAATTAAGAATATTTTAAATTACAAGAGAATTGATGCAATTAATATATGATTTTATAATTGCAATTTTATTTAATTTTGTAATATTAACCCAAATTTTAAAAAATTGTGACATAATACTTTAAATTTCAACTTTTAGTAAAATAACCCGATATTAATTTCTCTACTAATGTGAATGATACGACAAATCACGTCATATTAGTATTTAACGTTATCACATATCATATTTGTGCCCATATATGAATTTTATAATTCAATAAATTAAAAATATCAAATACTTTAAAATATGAAATAAAACAGACAAAAGAGTATATAATTATTTTAGAGTTACATGTGCCGCAAATACAATACATTGCAATCAAGTAGTAAAAATATTAATTTTAAATAGCTTATTTCATCATGTCAGGACTATTTTTGTTAAAAATTTAAAGTTTGATTATTTTAGTGTTATTTTTTAAAATTCAGGCTAATTATGAAATTGAGTAAAGCTTGAATTTTTTTATAAATATTCGATAATATATTATACTAATTAAGATTAATTGTTATACTATTTTTTGTTTTTTAATAAGTAATATTATATTGCGTGATAATTAAGTAGTATGATAAAATAAATAATATTTTAAAAAATAATTCAATCACGTTATAATTATATGTAAATCAATCATGTGAGTTTGGTGAGTTGGGTTGGAGCTGAGCTGTCGGATGATACTTTTCCTCTGTTCTCACTTCTTAGCTGTTTCTTTCTTCTACTTACGTTAACCAGTTTTCTAAGCTAAATTGACAGTATTACCCTATTTGACAAGGACAGTCTGTCTACTTACGCAAAGATTTTGCTTTAAAGGTAAGCAATTCTAAATAAACATTTTATTAAAATTTTAATTTATTTATAATATTAATTTGAAACTTGTCCTTTGATAATGATTTATTTATACTTTTTACCTAAAAATTAACCCCAAAAAATAAGATTAAATATTGAGAATGCGGAGTTACTGAAATGCCCTTCCAACAATCGGTTGTTGCTTGCTCCATCCACACGCACATGCTGCTGCTAATAACTCGTGGATTTGGGTAGCGTAAAGCCCATTCAAGTTTGGTTGAATTCGTTTAAATATTTATTTTTAATTTTAAAATGTTTAAATTAAATATTGAAGTGTTTAAAAAGTTCAGAATAAATATTAAATGGACAAAAAATTTGACGAAATTAATTCTCTATCAATTAAATACTATATTACACGTAAAAGTGAGGTCCACAATTATACATTATGTCACAGGTAACAATGGAGTCCACAATTATACATTTCACTAAGGTGACTCATACTTGTTACGTGTATAGTAAACTCACTTTTTATTGTAAAAAAATAAAAAATAATATTACGTCAATGTTAACGTAACATTTAATTGATGAGAAATTAACATTGTTAAATTTTTCATCTACTTAAGATTTATTTTGAACGTTTTAAAAAAATTACGATTAAATCTAAACGCTTCGAAACGTTAGAGTTCGTTATGTAACCAATATAAGTCTAGGACCCAACTTTGAACCCTTTACTCGGCTCAGAAAGACCTTTACCTTCTGGTTAACTATATAAGGTTTCCAATCGATGCTGAGATCTTTACCCCGACGCCATAGATAACTAGCTTGGTTCATGATAGGACAATTGGCCTGAGCTTGACGCGTTATAAATGTTGAAATTTAAGGGAGCGCTTGATTCACAGAAGGTAATGAGAATGAGAATGAATACAGGGAGGCGTGAAAATGTATATAGTCTTTATAATTATGATAGTTGGTTAAGATGAAAGAATGATTACCATTGCCTTTGATAGTGGTTGGTTTGTCAAAAATCTTGAGAAATAAAAATTGTTTTATATTAGATTTTAAAAATAATTTAATTAACTATATTTTATGCACCCTATTTATAATGGCTGAATGATGAAAATTAAGTATATTGTGGCATTTTTCCACAATTTCAAAAATTGTAGATTTTTTAAAAAATTATATTTGTATTTGTTACCCTTAAATTAATATTATTTGGTAAGTCTGTAATTTATTATGATTGTTTAAATTACTATGAGAAACTGTAAATTTAATAATTATAAGTCCATTCACCCTCAATGAATGGTCCGATTAAAAGTATGCATAAAGCCTTTGTACTAGGGAATAAGTCAATGATTCTCATTCCTCTGAATTAGCAAGGGAATGGAGGATTGCTGAGAAGTGGGTAATGAAAATGTTACATCTTCAATGATAGTTTGATGCCAAGCTCAAGTTTTCATTCCATTCCCATACATTTTTTTCCATTACCCCTAAACAAGCATACCCTTATTCTATCGTAAACAGTAAAAATAAGGTTATTTTAATTTAGAAGGTTTAAGATGGAATGTAAAATGATAAAAAATATTTTACTATATTACATTATCAACCTCCTTCTAAACAACATTTCACTATATTATATTATGAATCATTTCATCCATCTCAAACAACAAATTTTTAATATTAAATCCATTTACATTTCATTATAAACAAATTTATTCCATTCCATTCCGCTCCATTCAATTTCATTTTATTAAAAACCTTATTTCTAACTAAGCGTAGCCTTAGATAATTAGAAAGTAATTTCTTTTCCTGTCCTTAACCTATTACTGTGTCATGCTCTTATGGGAGTGTTTGGTTGATTGGAATCAACGTTTCATTTCTAATCTATTATTAGTAATAGGTTATTTCCTTGTTTGGTTGAAGATAACATACAAAATATATAATCCAAGGGTTCTATCCTCCTCCGTATTTTTATCTATTCTAAGTAAGTTGGGAATAAAAATAAGGACTTGTTGGACAAAAATATCCTTAAAGAATCCACATAATTACTTAGCTATAATAATAATGATGATGATGATGATGATGATAATAATAATAATAATAATAATAATAATAATAATAATAATAGTATAGTTAATGGAGATTAATAGATATTTTGATATTTTTGTTAGTTATTCCTTTATCATTTCAAATTTATGTTTTCAAACCAAATATTGATATTACATCATCATTATAAATTTATAGGAATAAACCAAATTAAATAATACATATTCTATTTTATTCATCATATATTATATTCCTAAAAAATTATTATTACATTCCTTATGTATTCTTACAAGTAAATCAAACGTCCTGTCAGTGAATTAATCATTTTCATTACATTACAATCATTTTTTTTATAAATACATCGAAAATGAATCAAGCAACTAACAATTAAAAACAATGTCGATCAACTCCAAGGACAGATAGCTCCATAGGACGAGAATCCCATATTAAACACCCAAGATGCATATTAAACTCCTATTTAGCTAAGAAATTAACACAAAAATTGGTCTCACCGTAAATATGTCTTATATGGCATTCACAATTGCAGTTAATAGCCGGAACAATCCCCCACCGACAGTCATACTTTGAGAGTTCTAACTTCCACATTAGAAATGACATGGCATGCCACAAAATTCTTGCTATAAGCCTATGATCGTGATAAGAATGACGTGCTAAATTCTTGGGTTGACTAATGTGGTCTTGCCTACTACTTGCTTAGTGCCTACTCACCGGTCTCTTTTTAAAGATAAGCTACACAGCTGGAGCTCACTATGGGTTAATGTGAGCCGTTGAAAGTGAAACAGCTATTCGATTCGACCCAACATGGAAGAACCTATATACGCCTAATAAATAGCTCAACCACAAACGACCAAAATGCCTCTCTATAAGTTCCTTCGCATAGACTTTGTAGTTACCACCGGCTAACAATTAATGACATGGTCTTCTTTGGATGCCCACCTAAGTCCACACGACTTTGTGGTAGCTACCACCCAACTCTTGCATTACACGATGGAAGTAGTAATTACGTAAACTAACTACTTGATGTTTAAGATTTTTATTTTTTTTGACTCGTATGCATTGATTGCACGCATTAAAGGCTTATCCGTGACTGTCTCAATGTTTTATATTTATTTATACATAAAACAATGTCAATATCAATGGCTTAGCCTCAAACTTTTGCTCTTCGGTTGCGACCATTCTCCTTTTCATTTTAACAGTTCTTCCTACTTTCTTCCATTTCATTCCCACTTTTTCAATTTCACTTTGCCTTGTTTGGCATCCCTTGAGAACGGAGCCCCTTCTCTTCATTTAGTTGACAGTCCGTCGGAATTCGCAGAATCTGAATCATTTGCATGACAGTGAGAAAAATCGAAATGACTGGGAAACTCAAACTCGTGCAAGTTCTGCTAAAATACTTAATAGTAACCACGGGACCCCCACGCTAACAATTCCACGTAGCCTTTTTGGATATGCACGCCAATGCATGTGAAAAATGAAAATCCATGAAGCTTTACATAAGATCATTGACAGAAGCCGTCAGACAAAAGTTTCCAGGCTTTTCCACGTACTTTCTACCTTTCTTAACACTTTTTTTCTGACGTAAAAAATGATGCCTTAAATATCTAAATTTATGAAACTGAGCAAAGCACCGTCACCGTCGCCGTCGCCGTCACGTTCCTTGTTGACGGACAAAAATGTCCTTATTGGACAGAAATCCAACACAACCAAGCTCAGGGCATCATTAAAATAGTATGTTTGTCGGTTAGAAATAATAAAAAACAACAAAAAATTTAACTTTTGGTGTAAGCGAGTTAGTAAAGTTTCTTCTTATTTAAGTGAGATCGCGGATTCAAACCACCTTTATGTATATAGTCGTTTAAAATTTAGAATTAAAGTTCGACCCTTACAAAAGACCTACCCTATAAATGACTTAAAAATATTTTCTTATAATCGAGATCTTTTTAAAATATCACGTGAAAAAATTATTTTATTAAAATTAGTAATTAGAAAAAGGTCAGAAATAACGGCGTGGGGATCCACAGCCGCTTCGCAAGAAGCGAGAAAGCAAAGGGGTCGTAGTCGTAGTCTCTGAGTCTCATGACCCCCCAAAGAAACTAAGCAGAAGAATATGCTTTGCTCTGCTTCCCATTTATCCCTTTCCTTCTCTTCTCTGTTTTTCTTTTTTATGCTTTACATATTAGCCAATTACAAGTGCTTCTGTTACTATCTCTCTCTCTCTCTCTCTGTGCGTGTTCTTTGGGGTTTTAGGATATGGAGCTTGTTCAGGAGTTGATTGTCACGGCTTTTGTTGCCCTTTTGGGGTCTTTCCTCATTACCAAACTTGTCTCCTTCGCCATGGCTGCCCATCCCAATACCCATCTTCGTCAACATGTGATTGGGGTTGAAGAAGACGTCATTCATTTACATGCGAAATTGCAAGTTCAAGACTTTGTCAGCGAGACCAGGGCTGACGAGTTAGTTGCAGAATCGGGTGGGTTCGAAGAAACTGTGATGAGTCAAAATGAAATTGCTCATTCTGGAATGCCAGGGGAACTTAGAGAAGAGGGAGTGCCGGTTGTTATTGATGAGAAGAATAATGAAGAAAAGAAGGAACGAGAAATCGAGTTCCAGGAGGATAAAGATATAAATTTTGATGATTCGCTTGTACAGAACCCAGAAGACGAAGTGATTACCAAAGAATCAAGTGAGATCGAGATTGAGGATGATGATGACTGGGAGGGAATTGAGAGGAGCGAATTGGAGAAGGTATTTGCAGAGGCTGTCAAGTTTGTGGAGTCCGGAGATATCGATGCGAACCTGACAAGTAAAGTGCAGATGGAGTTGTATGGTCTTCATAAGATTGCTACTGAAGGGCCTTGCCGCCACCAACCTCCTCTCCCGTTTAAGCTCTCTGCTCGTGCCAAGTGGTATTAAGTTCTCCAATACTCTCTTCTTTACAAGTTCTTACTCTCTGCAGTTTGCTTAAGATTTGGTCTTTCTATATGATTTTGGTCTCTCGATTTTGTGAGCGCAAAACCTGCGCAGATTTAATTGTTCGTCTTATTCAATTTAGATAATAAAACAAAAGGAAAATGCTGCTTCAAAGAACAGTTCAGATGAATTATCACGAAAAGTTGAGTGCAAAACGAACTAGTGCAAAATTTCATACGGAGGCACTTAAATTCTACCAAAACAACAAGACAACAGGAAGACCGGTAGACACTGAAATACAGAAATTGATAGTAATCCAAGATTCTTCATTTAAATTAGGATCTGATGGTTTACAGCTTCGCGTCATTACCCTTCTCATCGTGCGACAAAAAGAAAATAAACATAAGCGTATAACCCTATGCCTTCTTGTTTTCATTCCGCATGCTAGCATTGGCCCTTTAACTCTTCCTCATCAACCTACCCCATGCTGATCCTTTCCCTCTTAGATTTTGTGTTAGTTGCTCAAAGCCAGCGTTAATTCAGGTAGTTTAGTCAATTAGTTAGAAAAACAACCATTAGTTTGTTTGGACGGTTCTGTATCAGAAAATTTTGCCCACCTCTGGAGAAGAAATGGATGTATAAAACAATACTTTAGGGCCTCCCCGTACAGAGTTACACGTTATAGTTTGATAGTAAGTTATAATAACAGGGTTGACAGCTGCTATGTGTGTGTGATGGAGGGCACTGGTTACGTTGTGCAAGGAATGCTTGGCAAAGACTAGGAAACATGAGTCCTGAGATGGCCATGGAGCAGTATATTGCACTTGTATCAGACAGTGTTCCAGGATGGATGGAAGATAAATCTACCGTAAGTTTTTGAAGTTGATGCACTGTGATGTTTTCATTCCTGAAGTCACTGTCTTCCATGGAGAATAGCTTGAATTCGTAACTGCTATCTTACAGGGAGATGGTCGACCTGAATCGTCTGTGCCAGCAATTCCGAGGGCACCTGTTCGAATTACACTGACATCCCATCAACCAAATATCACAAGTGACAGGTTTCTTTTTAATTTATCTTTGTGATTGACGTTTATCTTCTAGTGATTCACTACGTCCTTTTTCACACTATTTCTTATGCATTGGACCTTTTGACAAATAAATTTTAATTGTTTTACCTCTTATCTCGACCTTAGTAATCCAGGGATGAACCTTGGAGCTGACAAAGATGATAAGACTGAGAGATCTGGTTTGGAGAGCAAGGTACGATGTCTTAAGTGTGCATTGTAGTCTTCCTTATCAGTTTAACTGTCACTTAGAGGATGACGTATTCTGGCACCATTAGAAGACAGAAAACTGCATCAGTTGTGTACACGGCGGAATGGATGAATATGAAACGAGGGTTGGAGTGAAATTTCTGTTTATTATCAATATATATTGCCTACATCTTTCTTATTTGATGTCATTTTCATACCGACATTTTGTATAAAAATGGTGATTTGTATGAAGCTTCCTGGGTATTTTCCTTTCTTATTGATAGCTACATATAAAATTATTTCTGAAATTTTCAGGTTAAAGAATGACAGAGCGGTGTTTGGCTATTTGTATTCCTGCAACTGGGCGACTGGTTGACCAGAAACAGGACAAATTCTTATGCCAAGTATATAAATGCAAGGATCTTTTACCATTTATACTATAATATGTATTTGCTACTGTGCTCAAAATGTTCAATGTAAATGATGGAAGTGTGTTTTCTGTGATGGACTATGCTGTTGATTGGGATGTTTGAGTAAGGTATGCTGTTTTCCCTGCCTTTTTGTTGTATTACTTGAAATGTGGAAGAAAATTTCAGTGTGAATGCTGTATTAGAAGTCAAATACTTAGTAGCTTGAGAAATTTTCCATACGCTTAAAATGCCCTAACATTTGGAACTGTTAGAAGGGAAATTTCATGGGTCACCTTTCCTTTTTTTGTTTTTATATGATTTGCAAAAGATTAAGAAAATGACAAATTGATTGGGTCAAATTTGTTGATAGGTCTTCGGATTCTCTTTCTTTTCATTATTCCTCCATTTTGAAAATTTTTATAGGCTCAAACTTGAGATTGTTTGGAATTTAGGTCCTGTTTGTAACCAATAAAAGTGTGGGAATGAGAATGAAACATTTATTCCTAATGTTTGGTTGCTAATAATAGATAAAATAGAGAATAACAAAGTGAGAATAAATTCTAAACAATCCTAAATACTGAGAATAAAAGATAAGAGATATTATTAGAATATTGTCTAAATATTGAATCTGAATGTTATCATCACTTGTTTTATTAATACTTTTATTCTTATGGTAAAACTAATTCACAATTATTTAAAAATTAATAATTTTATAAAGGGTTTAAATTTTTTATTAATTATAAATTTTTTTACTTAATTATTTACAAAATAAACCAAATAATAACTAAATATGAGAATTTTCTCGTTACCATTTTTAATATTTAATATTTAATATTATTATAACTATTAACTTTATTTATAACTTAATTGTTTTAATTCCCCATTAACAAATATCCACCGTTTGCAAGGCTTTATATTGTGTCGAAAAATTTACATATTTCAATATTATTTACCTAAAAAAATTTAAACATTATTTAGATTACTTCACAATATTTAAATGTTATTTAAATTAAATTTTTTATATTATTTATACAATATTTATATAACAATAAATAATATGTGATAAAATAGTAAACATTAAATTATTCGATAATTATAATAAATTAAAATGTTTAGATTAATTAACTTCATTTATTCTTTTTTATTTTTATTTTTATTTTACTCATAAGAAACAAATTCAAGCATACAAAATTCAATTAAGTAATATTAATAACTTATAATTAATAAGTGAATGTTCATATTATAACTCATCTTTTTATTCATAATACTATTTTGTGTATTATATTTTTAAATCTTAATTACGTTACGATTATATTCTATTCACTTAATGATTTTAATAACTGGTATCAAATATTAATTTAGACGTGTATATCTAATTAACGAGTATGTTATATAATTGCCAATATATAAGTAAATCTTCTTTTATATTGTTATTGTGCTCCCAAGTCCCATTCACATTGAAGTAGACTCCATTAAGTCAAACGTGGTCCATCTCTTATACTGTAAATAGTGTTTAAAACATTGTTGGCCTAGCATTAGCGTTATATTGGAAACACATCAGCTAGCTTTGCCACAAAGAAAATGCTCTCTATCACCTATGTATATCTTGATTTGCATTACCATTCCACTCTCTAAGAAACAACGGTTCCAAGTAGTTCAGTTTCATTTTAAAGTCTCCAACGCAGGATTGGAAGGCAAGGTGTACAGATGAAGACACCAACCCTCGCGCTTCGATTGATAGCTACACTTCTTTGCTTCTGCTGCACCTACTATTCCTTGGTTTGTTGCATCATGGATGGACGTGGGATTGTGTGAAAATCAATTAGGGTGCTTTTGGTTTATAGACGGAAGTAATGCTTGAGGACAAGCTTGTGATAAGTGTGGGGGTGTTTGATAGTGTGAATATTTGCTAAATATATTAATGATTTTGTTGCCATTTTGGGTAAATATTCATATGGAAAGGGTGGAATTTACTTAGTTCTATGTATTTTGGGCAGGAGACGACAATCGGGCCAAACCGGAGGTATTTTGG
>JANKOD010000006.1:4286910-4312542 GCA_026284645.1 Erythroxylum acuminatum | reverse complement strand
TCTCCGATTCAACTTGTCAAGGAATAAAACCTTTGTCATCAAAAAATCCATCTCATTCATTGTTAGATCTATATGTTTTTACTTTTTTTTTCTAAACAATAGAAAATCACTTTTACTAAAGGCGGGATCTTCTGTCTAACCTTACTCTGTCTAACTCTGTCCAATCGAAAAAGCGTTGTTGTTTCTTCTTAAATTTTACAAATTCTGTTAATCTTCCAAAATTCGTGGCTTATGAGCCAAGCCGGCCCCAGTCGACGTCCTCATCGTCTTCATCTACATTCTCACAAAACCAAAAATTTTTGGACGTTCTTCTTTCGAACACTAAAGAAGCTCAAATTTCTTCACTTTCACTGATATTCAAATCGCTAGAAGACCATCGCTAATTGGAACCCCTCTCACCATCTCGTCTCTCTTCGCCCCCTTCCTATACCTTGTAATACCCAGATTTTCGAATCTCAATCACATCAAAGTGTGCGACTTGTTAGTGAATATATAAAATCAATTAAGTTGACCTCACACAACAACTTAAGCTATTATGGTGAAATGGTCACTTAACATGGTATCAGAGCTTTTATGACCAAATGGTTGTGAGTTCAAATCCTACCACCCACCGATTATTCAGCACAAGGTAGAGTAGGCCTGTGCAAGTTTCAAGCCCAACGGACTTTCACTTGAGGGGGTGTGTTAGTGCCTATTATTGTTCTTCTTTTGTTAAGATCCTTTTCGTAAGAAAATTATAAGCTCATAAGGAAGGTTCTTGCAGCAAAGGAATTTTGTCTCATTATAATATTTATTTCTTTTTAAGAATATGACCGTTATTTTTTAATAGGAAATAGATCTCGTTTGTTTAAACCCTTTTTATTATTTCCTTTTAGAATCGTTAAAAGTATAAGGAAATAATTTCAATTTAAATTTCCTTTTTAAAAATATTCTGTTGATGAAAAAAGGAAATAAGTTCAATTTGAATTTTGAAATAATATAACTATATAATGAAAATCATTAGAATTAACCTTGATTTAACAATCTCCTCCTTTTTTATGATGACAACTATTAAAAACATATTTTCAAAATTCAAATAAATAGTTCCCTAAAAAAAAAATTCAAATAAATAGTAGATGATATTGAAAATACCTGTATCACCTTAATCTTTCTCGTTTCAAGACATCACATTACACTAGTCTTTTCTTTAACTCCTACTCACTTTAATCCATCTCTGTAACACTAACGAGATCCACTTATATAAACAGTGAAAACAGAACATAAGTATATCATCTTGTCATGAAATTTCTGCACTCTTTTTACATTTATAATCTTTTTATCTAAAAATTCATCTCACAACAACCTAGGAAAGGTTAACCATCTCATATGCATAAATAAAAGGAACGGGGACTATGAGCATTGCTTTCCCTATAGTGATCTATTTCTTTCGCCTCTTGTAGTCTGATGACATAATCAAGGACAATGTTGGAGACGACAACGCAAAAGTACATTAATTTAATTGGAAGTTAGAACTTGCAGCTATTGTCAACTGATTCAACCTAATCAGTTGTTTTGTAAAAAGCTCTATATGTGGAGTGTTTTGAATCAAAAAAATTGAATTAGCTATTTGGCAGTGACCATTATGCCCTCGATTCTTGACTCACAGCTAAAGCAATCGGTGATTACCAAACAGGACCTATAACTCATTGGATTATTCCACTTATAAATTTCCAACATATCTAATTGATTTTAGTATGATCTGAGTTTAGATTGTTGGAATTTTACCTCGTTTGACTTTAAACCACGAAAAATATTGGATCAACCGACCCATTATCATCTATATTGACCATTCCAAGTAAAAGGGATGGATCCATGTATAATCTCCTGTAAAAGAGGGTTTGGACTTGATAAAAGTTACCTTTCAACACTCTTTAGGCCTTTATTAACTCTATCATTAAGGTCTCAATGTTGCATACATCCTTCGACCTTGTTTTACAGGTTTTCGAATATGAGAATTAGATCTATCGGTTCAATCTACTGTCAATCTTATTTAAATTTGTTGACTGTTAAATTGTTTATTTAAAATATATAATTTATGAATTATTATATATCTTTTCATACTTAAAAGGTTTATTATCAAAAAAAGGTCTAAATTTTTGTCAAAATTTCAATTATAATCCGAATTTTAGAAAATAACAATAAAATGCTCAATGTTTCATTTTGTTTCAATTCTAACCTAATGTTAATCTCAATGTTGTCTTTGCTGACGTGGTACTATCACATATCAATGGATCATTATTAATCAGACTACTAAATAAAATTAGTAGTTTGATTACTGAATCGATATCATTTCATTATAGAACTGAGATCATGTCGTTTTATTTTTGAGAGAATTATACTGGCAGTTGTTCCCTCAAACCTAAATCCCTAATTTCCTCTCACTCACTCTCACTCTCATACCCTCGTTGTCTCAAACCTAAATCGCTAATTACACAAAGTAGTTCTCTCAAGTTTCTAGATTTGAAAGAACTCTTGAAGAGAAGTAATGATCCAATCTCAATACTGCATCCTCCGTCAAAACTTTTGGAAGGTGGACACTTTTGCTGTTGGTTATGAAACTTATAAGGAAATCTGCAGTTTACCCATATCCAAAGTTCTATTTGCCGAGCAAGCAGGGGCAATTGGTATCGGATGGAAGACCAAGTTAATTGAGTTGGGGATAGAGGATACAGTTTTTGACAAAGAGATCAAGACAAAAGCAACAGTTTGTGTTGAAGAAAGTAAGACAGGCAAAAAGCAAAATGAGACTGACGATTCATGATCATTGGCCCTATTCCGCTAACAACGAATTGCATTAACTGTTTACTGATTCTGTCAGTAGTTAGCTGATAGCTGATTATATCAGCTGATTTGACCAACAGATAACATTAGTTGTTTATTAAAAATGTTTGGTAAAATTAGTTATTTAGTATTAGTTGTTGATGTTTAAAATGACTTATAAGGGCATGATTTTTTAAAAAAAATTATAAAGACATGAATATTATATTTCTTAATATTTTGTTGAATATTCTTATAAGAATTTAGATTTAGATATTTATTTTTACAAAAATTAAGTTTATAACTTTAATAAAAAAAACATAATAATAATAATAATAATAATAATAATAATAATCCAACGTTAAATTCTCTATTAATATGAATGATGCAGTGAGCTACATCATATTAGTATTTTTTCATATAATATGTATGAATATTATTATTTAATAAATTAAAAATATCTATAATTATAGTATGACACAAATATGATATATAGTAGTTATATACTAAAAATATTAATTTGATGTGACTCTTTATGTTCAAAAACTTAATATTATGATATTTTTAAATGTAAACTAATATTATAAAATTAAACAAAGATTAAAAAGTTTAATTAGCTCCTTTCTTATATTCTTCCAAACTTCACAACATAATTGTACGATAAAAAAACTAACTTTAAAAAACACAGAGTAAAAGTAGAGAGTAAAGTAAAGGGTAATACTATCGTTAGGCAAACAGCTAACTCCAAAAGCTCCTCTTATGGAGCTT
Source organism: Erythroxylum acuminatum (assembly GCA_026284645.1). Lineage (NCBI taxonomy): Eukaryota > Viridiplantae > Streptophyta > Magnoliopsida > Malpighiales > Erythroxylaceae > Erythroxylum > Erythroxylum acuminatum. Next base: position 4,308,978 of record JANKOD010000006.1, on the reverse strand, counting down.
TTAGAAATCAGCTTATTGGGGTTAAATAAGCTAACCAAGTAGCCATTTACCAAACACATCAATAACTTTTTAAGACGGTCAAAAAGTTAACTTTTAATCAATAAACTAAAAAATAACTAATAAGATGTTTGCCAAACACCTCCGTTATGTGACAGTGTAATTAATGATTTTCATGATACAGAAGTGAAGCAAGTTAGAGCTAGCAATTTATGATTCTAGGCTGGTGATTTTTTTGATGCCGTTGACACTTCTTTTCAGAATCAATACTATCTGATCCGCCTTTACTTCATGAGATTTCTTTTCCTGTAAAGAACATTATCGGCGTGGAATCTACAAAACTATACATATGTGGCTGGATGACATTTCTAACGGCCATATACTTCAGTATATGAAGTTATTAAGAAGCATGTCCCTGATGTGCACCATTAAGTGATTTGAGATGTTGATTCTGTATATTCTTGGATTTGACTCATTCTGTTCTCTTCTCCATTTCAAATTCATTTCTTTTGCCTTGCTAATCAATTAGCTTTCGGAAAAGACTATAACGAAAGAACCAACTATTTTCCAGAATCAAGGGTAACTCTCTTTATATATATGTATAAGCTATCTTATGAAAGAGTGGCTTCCTGATCGTGGACTGCATTCAATTGTAATTAGGGATTTAGGTTTGAGAGAACGAAGACATGAGAGTGAGAGTGAGTTAGAGGAAATTAGAGATTTAGCATTGAGAGAATGATCGCCTATATAATTCTCTCAAAAATGAAACTAGGTCGTTCAAATAATCAAACTCAGACAAACTAATTTTTCTTACGTGTCTGATTAACGAAGGCTTATTGACACATGATAGTGTCAAGTCAGTAAAGATAAAGATGAAACTAATGTCGAGTTAGAATTAAAACAAATTGAAATTTTGAGCATTTTATTGCTACTTTTAAAAGTTTAAATTATAATTAAAAATTTAAAAAAACTTTGAACTTTTTTTTTAGTAATTAACCCCTTGACATAATAAAGATATGTTTTATAAAATCTTGTGGTCAGGATCCAATTCCTTATAGTGATGAAATTAAGCAACATCAGAAAATGTTACTGTAGATCTTTGTAATTAGTGTTTGGATTAAAGGAAAATTTTCTATTTTAAAATAATCTTCATTAAAGAAATATAAAAAACCCACAAGAGATTTCACAACTATTTTAAGTCAAATGAAACTATTTATGTCCATACTGATTTGTAGTTAATAAGAGATTTCTATCTCAAGATTTCCTTCTTAAATGATGAGAAATCTATAAGTTTGGTGTTTTCTTATAATTTTCTTTTCCCAGAAAACAAACCCATTTATGCACTTAATTACTTACACGTTTTAGATGATGACAGGATTCTGAATCAAGCTACACCACCAAATTATATTCACCAAGCACAGGAATGTTCATCAAATAAAAAACCAAATTGACTGATAAAAAAAGTTCATTCAACTATGTTAAATATTTTCTTAGAAAATTCAGGGTAGATTCTTTAAAAAACAGGGCATCTTTCAGAAATTTCTGTTCTATAACCTCTTTACATATTCTTTTAACCATTCACAAAACTAAGCCTGATAGATCCTGTAAAGGGTTAAATTAACTAATAATTCTTGTCGATTAGATCTTGTTATTGCGATAATTCTTGATTCATTTCCATATTTGAACTTTATATATAAAGAACTTTTTTTTTTCATTTGTCAGGATTTCATAATTCATTATAATAAGCGAATTGTTAATCCTCATCAGGATTACTGAAATCCTGCTAAAAACCAAAAAATGGAATTTGTGTCATAACCGTACGTACTAGAGAGTTCAAGGGCAAGTTGAAAAGATTCTGAAGAAGAAGATAAGTTGAGAAAGAGTATCAAAAGAGATGAAGAATGAATTGCATTATATATATATATATATATATATGGTAAGTTGGTATGTAATGTACCTCCGAGTTCACATGTACCTTGCTTGGATTGCATGTGAGTCTTTATATACCAGGCACGAGGTGTTCCTCTGACCTGCCAGTGTCTCTCTTGTGAACCCATTTCTCCTGTTACAAGAACAGTCATTTGTTTTGCAGGAACCAAATATAGAAATCCAAAAGGAGCAAACTTGTGATAAGTCTTTACTCCATTGGTGGATCAGATGGTGTTTCTTGGCAACAACAACCACTTCATGCAACAATCTCGTGTTTTGGGTTTCTTGGTTTTCAATTTCCTTGCAGTTCCTTCCTTGGCTGTTCCTCATGGTACAATGTTCCTTATTGACAGTGTTTGGTCCTTTTTCTGTTCATGGGATTTTTCCTGAGGTCAGTTCTGATGAGTTGTTTGATCATTCCAGGGCCTGCCTATGACCACAGAGCTTACACCGAGGTAATTTCAGTTCTGAATGATGATAAGGTTATTGATACAATTCCAAGCTCAAGTCTTTTATTTCCAGGGCCATCTTGGTGTTGCAGAGTAATCATGGAAAATTCCAACTATAAAATGCAGAGTTCATGGATTCTGATACTGTCATTTGGTTGAATTGCAGTGTAAAGCACAGCCAGAAGAGCCGCTTTACAAGGGAGGGGTTCTCAAAGATCAAATTCCACATAAAATTGCTCTGTCTACATATTCTCATGGACTGATTTTATCACTGCACAATCTCAGTGAAGGCATTTACTCATTCTCCAGTTGAGTTCTCAATCTTGATCAGATTATCCTGCATCTCTTATTCCCCTTGAAACTAAGCTTACACTTCCATGGAATATCAATATTGACCTGTAGTCCATCAATACCATTACAAGATTCATAAGAACTAACTCTAAATCCAAAATGTTCATCAGTCCCATTACATATCAGAAATGCTTCCTTCCTTTAACTGAATTTAGCCTAGTGAAACTTAGATTCAGATACTCCACACAAGATTGAATGGAAATGGCTTGTAACTAGACTTTTTCTTGGGAATATTCTGAAAGTGTCGCATGCAAACTTGGTGCATAACAGCTTGGGTCAAGATAGATGGGGTAGAACCTACAATGGTGACTGCAAGCTTATCCACAGATGATAACACAATTGACTGTGTGGGGAATGTGTTGGCCAAACATGGATGCTGGTCATTTCTCAAGGGTGGGTTCATTCTTAACGCACCTTCAAAATCATCAACAATAAACTTCAAGGTGAATCTGCAATCACCATCTTCTTATACTTGTCTAATGTTCCAAAATAGCACGAGTCTTGGCATGAACAAGCCCAAAAGACATGACAACCTTAACTTTTTCCCCCTTTTTCCATTGTAATGCTTATACAGAGTTCGGCAAGCAAGAACATTGATGTAGCAGTTGCAAGTACTTCATTACAGCGATTTACCGAGACGCAATGGAGAAAAAGCCAGCATCATATGATTGATAGAGTAAATTCTGTTAACACTTTATTTCTGAGATAATTGTTCACACCACAATGAAAGTTATGCAATAGTCTAAAGTATTTTGAAATTGTATATCTCTGTCTATAGTAATGCGAAGCCAGTCCAGAGCACTTAGCAGTTAGCAGCATTAAGTACAACAAAAGTTCCTTCAAATTTTGGAAATTTTTGTCGTGAAAAGGTTCTGTTTTTGCTTTAAATGACAAGTTAATCAGGCAGTAGCTTCTGTTTTTTCAGGTAAGGAAACGGGCTGCGATGATTCATGTGACAGATAGCCAAGGACAAGCTGTCAAAAATGCAAAAATTAGAATAGAACAAATGTCAAAGTCTTTTCCATTTGGATCAGCAATAGCAAGTACCATTCTTGGTAATCAGGCATACCAGGTAGCCTCAGACAATAGTAATACATCCTAAGCCTTACAAGGTTGACAAAAATCTAACAAAGGGTGTCTTCTAATTGTTTCAGGAATGGTTTCTGGAACGATTCAATGCAGCTGTCTTCGAAAATGAGCTCAAATGGTATGCTACAGAGCCTGAACAAGGGAAGATCAATTACAGCATATCAGATAAAATGTTAGAATTTGTTCAAGCTAACAGAATAGTTGCTAGAGGGCACAACATATTCTGGGAAGACCCCAGATATAATCCAGGATGGGTGAAAAGTCTTACAGGGGCTGCCCTGAAATCAGCAGTGAATGCACGAATACAAAGCTTGATGAATAAGTACAGAGAACAGTTCATACACTGGGATGTTAGCAATGAAATGTTGCATTTTGATTTCTATGAGCAACAGCTTGGTCCTGATGCAACTCTTCAGTTCTACCTGACAGCACATAAATCAGATCCTTTGGCAACCTTATTCTTGAATGAGTACAATGTGGTTGAGACTTGCAGTGACTCTAATTCCACTGCAGACACATATATTGCAAGGATCAAAGAACTTAAACACAAAGGAGTCTCAATGAATGGGATTGGGTTGGAGGGTCATTTTTCCAAGCCTAATCTTCCTCTTATGAGAGCTATATTGGACAAGTTGGCTACTCTCAGGCTTCCTATTTGGCTTACAGAAGTTGATATCAGCAACAAATTTGATCAGAAAACTCAGGTGCTTTGTCTGCACTATCTCTATCAAAGATATCACCTGACAAGAACGATTAACATTTATATCCATATAGAAAAATTGTTCCTAACATTGTGTTATTATGCAGGCAACCTATCTTGATCAAGTACTAAGAGAAGGCTTCTCACATCCTGCAGTTGATGGGATAATGCTTTGGACAGCACTCCATCCATATGGGTGTTACCAAATGTGTCTTACGGACAACAATCTTAAGAACCTGCCTGCTGGTGATGTGGTTGACAAGCTCCTCAGAAGTTGGAGAACTGGAAACTTAACAGGTCAAAGTGATGATAAAGGTGCATATAGCTTTGTTGGCTTTTTAGGTGAATACAAAGTAAGTGTGCAATATGGGAACAGAACAGCAAATTCAACCTTCTCTCTGTGTTCAGGTGATGAAACCAAATATGTTATAGTTCAAGTGTAGGTATAGGTATTAATGTTTGTGGATTACTACCATTAGAGTAGAGTATAAGAAGAGCTCTCAAGTGAAATGGGAATTTTGAGAAGATGTGACAGTAAAAGTTACTGTTTCTGCGTCTTTCTTTGTTCCAATTCAGCCGGAGCTTTGATGCAATGGAATTGAATCTCATTGATACTTGTGTAAGCCCCATATTTCTGTTTCCTTTTTCTTAATCAAGAAACATTAAGCTTTTAATGAAAAATAGTGGACTAGAAGTTCTTTTCTTTTTGTCTGCTATTTCCCATTTATTCTCCTTTCCAGTTTTTACCTTCAGAATCATTAACAGAGCTTCAAGGAAAATATGTAATACCATCTTCTTGTACTTATAGAAGGATCCAACATAGGATGAAATTTTGGCATGAACTACTCCAATGACATGATAACCTTAACTTCCCCGTCTTCTCTTCTCCCGTTGAAATGATTTGCAAAGTATAGCAGGCAAGAACAATGGTATGGCACTTGCAAGGGTTTATGAAAGAAAGGGTAAAAGTTAAGCTACTCTTTTTAATTTGAACAAATTTTGGGTTCCAGGCTCCAACACTGGACTTTGATTTAACAGCCCAAACTCAATCAGGCCTCCGATCGAACTTGAGCAGAGCTGAGCCCAACCCCAGCAATGCTAGTCATTTTCATGCCAAAAGTTGCAGAATTATGAAGTGGGGGATCCCACAACTTGACTTTATTCCCTCTTTTATGTTCAAGAAAGCAAAGATTGCCCCTTAACTTTGGCCCCAGCATTCAATTCTTTTGACAATCTACCAAACTCCATATGATTAAATAACACATTTGTCTTCAAAAGATTTCATCTTCCAGATCAACAACTAGAAAAAAAAGCTGACCCAAAAACTTGTAAAAGCAGTAAAGTATTCCAGCCTACAATCCCATTGATATGTTCACAATACCACAAATCTTCCTTTTTCCTGATACAAACTCCATTTGTTTCTTTACAGGTACCTAATTGAACATCAATGAGAAGTGAAACTGAAACAAGAACTGAACTGCAAAATGCAAAATGCAAAATCAAGAAATTCTAATGATTCCCATAATGGGGAAGAAAAAAATATCTTATGTATATAAACATTGCAAAATCCTGGAAGAGGTTGGTTTAGAATCTAGAGAAGAGAATCTGTCAGGTTTTCGTAACAGATGGCAAAATCCAAGCACCCAAATTGAGGCTAGAGCTACAAGTAAACAGAGGACAAAAGAGCTAAGAAAACTGCAGAGGCCGTGAAAGCTGATTGTGGAAGTGTAGGAGAGAAAATCCTGTTCGAGTCTCCCATTGCCAAACCAGCTAATCATGATCCATCTGCTAGCATCGTTTCTCCTGTTCCAGTCTCAGATCCCGAAGCCGAACCTGTGGCAGAACCTGAGTAATCCAACCCAGATCCCGACTCGGAACCCGACCCGGTTTCTGCTGTTGATCCCTGTGATGATGATGATGATGTCATTGGTGTTGAATAGCTTGTAGATTTCTGACTGCACATGTTAAAGGGAACTGTCATTTATTCTTACAGGAATATTTAAATTCATTGACAGATGATTCTTTGGCATAAAAAAAAATAAAAGCCAAACTTGATGGTAATCCAACGACCTCAATCAATCCCACTTGAAATAAACTAATCATACAAAAGGGAATCTTTGGCATTTCCAATTTGCCTTCATTTCAATCCCAAAAGAGAAGCTGAAACTGATATATCACAATTTATACATAACTATCCAGACCACATTCATCGTCACTTTGTTACTTTCGAATCCTATCAAGACCAGAAGAACCATACCATTACTTCCAACAAATCAGGGACTCAAAGAACATAAACCAAACGAACCAGCAAGAACATTGTGAAGGAAGATCAAGGACCATGTCTTTATCTTCAACTACTACCAAGAATTCTTAAGAACTAACCATCAGGACCACATTCCAGGCAGATAATCCTAGTAAAACTAGTAGCTAAAAGCAGAATGAATCGAAGATTCATGAGATAAACATATCAAAAAAGCCATAGGATGTTCTTATACCTTGGAGAAGATGGACAAAAGGTCACTGTATAATCTGCACCAGTACAAGTAAATGTGCTAGTGGCATCATCATAGGCATAGCTGTAAGATCTAGGACAAGCAGACTTGAACATCTGCGAGTAAACCGAAGGTTTACAGGTGTCGGGTGTGTTAAACCCACCACTGCAGCAATACTCAGGACTCCCAAAAGCTTCACACGCGCTCTTACAAGCTTCGCCACCTTCCACTTTTAGCTCCTCCGGACACTGACTATTAAGATCCGTGGAGCAACCCGTCGAAGCACATGTACCTGACCCGCCACTACCTTCAATGAGCATAGGAACATTGTAGCCGTCGACGAGGCTGACGTCATAAAAATCCTGCCCTCCTGTCCCAAGTGTGAACTCAGCGAGTGTCGCCGGCGGGGATGCTCCTAACCCGTTGCATTCTACTTGACCTGAACCACAGTCTCCGGTCAGGCAAGACCCAGAACCAGAATCGTCGAATTTGCAACTTGTACGAGCCCAAAAACGACCCGACCAGCCTGTCGGTGCTAGAAAAGAACGAGAAGTGTCCTTTCGAAGTTCGAAACCTGTACTGTCGAGTCTGGGACTTCCTGCATTTGCAAGAATACCGGGCCAAACTGGGTATTCACATCTGTTGACGAATGTGAAAGTAGCACCATAAGCACCTACAGACATGGAACCCATACACCATCAAAGAAATATCAAGAAAAGACCAGAACTTTAGCTCATTTAACCTTGTTAAAACGATTAAAGATCAAATCTTTAGCCGCTTCGAATCCTAAAAGACGCTACATTTATGATGTTCTTGCGAGAATCTTCAAGAAAATGAACATTCAGGATCAGGAAACCACCATTAATGGAAACATCATAACATTCAGGGCCACTGAGTTTCTTACCATTGGCAGTGACAAGTAGAGTGACTAAGATGAGAGTAAGTACGGAGGACATTTGTGTTTCTTTCTTCTGTTTTTTTCCCCCTTTGCCTGAGAAGACCTTGTGGCTATTGCCTTAGAGGAATGATGAGACCAGACTAACAAAGCATTGAAGTTGGTAACCAGAATGTAGGGTTTTGAACCCAGAAAAGAGGTGGTAGATGAAGAGAAAGAGTGGTGGGTTTGGCAGCTCAAGTGCTCAACAAGCATACACAGACAAAAGAGTTACTGTGAAGTGGAGACAGATTGATTAAAAAACTGGAACAATGTCTATCCTGTGAAAGAACAGCCAATCTATATGAACTAGTTAACAAAGAAAAAGTTAACAAAATGAGGCACAAAAGTGGAATTTGCACTTTTCTACTTGACATTTCACGTTTCATGAATCACTCTCTACTTTGTTTGTCAGTGAATAGCATATGGTTAATTTATTCAATTTTAATTTTTAAATTTAATTTTAAAAATTTTAAATATTAAATTCATGCCAAATTATTAATTTTTATTAAAATTTTGTCTTATAAATCACTTAAATTAATTGGTAACGAGGCTTTAAACTTATGATTTAGCTTCTCAATACTTATCTATGAAATATTTCACGAGCCCAAAAATCATAATAAAGGAGTTTTTCTTGATTGATTTTTTTTTTTTTTGAAACGTTTTCTTGATTGATTTGGTCTAACATCGTCACATATTCTTATAATTTTATTATTTAATAAATTAAAAATCTTAAAATCTTAAAAAAATTATGTACTCTTTTATATATTTTATATCATAATTATTTTTAAATTTTTTATGTTTTAATTTTTTAATAATAAAATTCTTATATAGTATAAATAGAATATGTGATAGATAAAAATATTAATATGAAACAACTTAGTAATAATTGGAAGTTTAAATAGTTATATTAATTTATAAAATTAGATTAATATTAAAAAATAAAAAAATTATAGTTAATTCATATATATATAGAGATATAAATCACAATATTTATGCTAGGTAAATTAATATAAAATTAAGTTTGTTATATTGACTTTTAAATATTTTTGTAATATTTAATGGTTAAAATAAAAAAATAGCATTAGATTCCACGCTATTCTTCTCTCCTTTTCATGGTTGTCATTGGAAGCCGAAATATTGGGCTTGGAGCAGAGGACTTGACCCGAAATATTGACTCAATGTACTGATTGCACGTGACATATAGTGTTTGCAGTTTGCACAATTAGCTAATCTTTCTGACATTCGTACAACCTTTGTTCTTAATAAATATATAAATATTATTTTTGAGGATGCAATTAATAAATAGATATTTTATAATGTTTAAAAGTATTCTAATTTTTAAAAAATAATTTTTAAAAATAAAAATAAAAATAATTTTTTTATTATGTTCGGAGTTGAGTTACTTAAGTTTACGCCTATTCAAAGCCCAACTTTTTAAATTAAAAAATGTCATTTTTTTTAATAATTAGGTCACGAGTTGACCTGACTCATAAATCACACATTATCATTTCTAATTTAAAAATTCCAAAATCAAGAATACAATATAAGTGATAGGCTTGATAAAGCTTGTTCGATCGAGCCTAATTATTTCCGATCCAACCTAAAGCCAATAAGCACAACTTTGAGTTAATTAAATTTTGAGTCAAGTTCAAGTTTTTTCCTTTTAAATTTGAATTTTGAGTCGGAACATTTCAAAACTTAAAAGTTTTTAATTAAAATAATGCCATTTTTAATTTAAAATTTAAAAAATATTTTTAATCATCCTCAAATAGTCTTTTAACAATTTGAGCCTGGAGCTCCCTATGGATAATTGAATTGGTAGAGTGGAGGGGTATAAGATCAAAAGGTTATGTGTTCGATTACCTTTACTTACGCTCTCTTGATCGAGCCTGTCGTATGAGGCTTGTCTAGTGCGAAATATCCGATTAACTTAATTTACAAAATATTACGTTAATCTGGAGGTTTATTCAGTACGTATCTAAAGAGTAGTGATTGTGGATTCTTTCGTTTAAAAAAAAACACTCGAGCTTCGAAAGTCGACAAGTTTTGTGATTCCTAATTTCAGTCTAACAAACTCGAACTCGTAATAACATGGTTAACTTAAATTAACTTTGGTTCAGTCTGATTCTGATGGGGCTGGACGTTGCTATTCGGGTCCATGATTTTGTGTGACTTTGGCTGCTGAATATCTGCAAAACAAATAAGGCACGCCGGGGGTTGATTGCCGGCAGGCCCCTCCGACGCTCAAGTTAGTCTTTTTGAGGAGGTTTTGGCCTCTGAGAATAGAGAAAACTAGGGTTGTAATGTCGTACCTGTATCATAGCCAAAATAGTACCTTATATATGGAACAACTGCTAGGTTTAGGTCTTTACGTTTGCATGGGAGACTAACACCTACGAATGGGCTGTGGACACGTGGACCTGGGCCTGGGCTTAGCACAGCTGACCTAACCAGTTAGAATTGTGAATTGTTGATGATAGTTAGAAGTTGAATCCACCTGCACGAGTTTGAATAGCTGAGCTCTAGGATTCTCATACCGTGATGGTCCGTATTGCTCCTCAACTGCTTGTGCTAGTGCTGCCTAGTTAGGAATCAACTGAGCATTTTGCATCATTTGGAACCAAGGTATCACCATACTTTCCATATGTACAGATGCCAAAACTATCTGTTGTGCATCCAAGGTCTCGTAATAAGAAAAATACTGTTCTACTTTAAACAACCAGTTAAGTGGGTCAGTTCCATCAAAACTGGGAAAATCGATTTTTACCCGTTTCATCTTAGGTGTATCCTCAAAGCCACTAGCAGTGCTTCCCAAACCAATGTGTAGTAATCCTGAGTTTCCCGATGAAGCAGATTGATCTCCCCTACGTCGCAACGCATCCATAGCTTAAGAGTTCAATGGATGATTCAAGTCAATTCATCCTGTTGTTTGAAGTAGTGCCCAACTTCTCCATCAAGACTTCCATCCACTCCATCCTGACCGTAGGCGCCTCTTCACTCTTTGCGACATGTTCTAACAGATTTCGAAGGTAATTGGTGATTTCTTTAGTCGTGTATTCTCTGCCATTTTGATTCTCTCAATGAAAGCACCTTTTGTCATGAATTTAATAGCAAAAGTTTCAGTGATTTACTATTCAAATCAATTCTGTTATATGGAAATGATTGTCCTCTTAGAATTACAAGCACAAATAATAGAATCGTAGTACGGGACTGAGTAAAGCAGAAAAGAAACCATTACAGGAGAGAGAGAAAGAGAGGGGAAGAGAGAGAGAGAATAGCCATTAGAGAAAATTTCCAAATTCATCACCCCCACGCCTCCCCTCGTCTCACGTCCTTTCATTCCGCTCTCAACTTCCACGTGGGCCTTCGGATCCACACGCTACGCCTCAGCCCACTAACATTCTGGTCTACTCCTATGATTGATGCAACATCATGATCTACATCAGTCCCCTGCACGTTGTTACCATCTTGCTCTTAGGCCATATAACATGTTCCAGCAAGCTCTATTATCAAACGGTGAATTTGTTTACTTAGTATAATGGTACGAGTCAGGCTGAAATCTCTAAGCTTTGTATTGAAACCCGGATCCAACATTATGTTGCTAGCTTTGATGAATTTGTGTAAGTATTCTGATGCCTATGCCCTTTTGGTTATCACACTCTCTTTTTCGAGCTCAGGGCCGATACATATTTGCTTGCTTATCGTCTCTGAATAAGTACTTTTTCTAGGCGTCCATTAGGCACATACACGTAAACAAGAAGGAATTCTTTGCTTTCATAACACCGGCCAATTAACTTGACTAGAATTCTGTGATGGTGGTTGCCAATGGTCGTGAGTCGTGACTTTTGCTATGGTGGTTGATAGAGGGTTGCACGAAGGTTAAGGTACTTACCAATAAAGTAACGAGAATCACTATTATGGTGAACGGAGAAATGAGTTCATATCTGATAAAGGATGGACTGCGAAGTGATGGCAAGAGGAACGACAATTATTTGGAAGACATAAAAAAATGTCAAACAAACCCAAACATTGTCGTATGGTTAGCTTGGCCCATTCACAAGTTAAACAAGTAGATCTAGGACTCCAGTCTAGTAAACTCCATTTCTTAATTATTTGGATTCTTTGTCAAGGAATGAGTTTTATTGTAATTCTTTAATTTTTATTTTTATGATAAAATTATTTATAATTATTTAAAAACTAATAATTTATTGACTCAAAATAATACTAATGCTTTGAGTAATTATCTACAAAAATAAATCATATAATAGTTAAATATGAGTAAAATTTATTATTATTAGTATTCTTAATATTTGGTATTAATATTAATATTAATTTTTAATCTTATTAATAATTAATTAAAATTTTTATTCTTATTCTTATCTTTGCTTTCTATCTTTATTCATATTTTTATTTCTAATTCCCAGCTCTTTGAAGTTTTGTGTTTTGTCATTTAATAACACTTCTAAATGTCAAGCAGTGTTGTGAATATCGTACTAGAATTAGTACCAGATTGAGTTTTGATATGGTACTGTACTGGTACATATTAATATTAGGTACCGTTTCGGGTAATTTTTTAAATTTATGAAATATTCCTTGAATTTTTTAAAAAATTGCAAAATAGTTCATTATCATATTGTACAGTTTTACTGTATATTTTTAACCTTGTCTTTAAAAATTATAATAATAAATAATAATCACAATTAATATGAAATAACAATAATTTTCAGATATTTCACATATAAATAATAACCACAATTTTTATGAAAAAAGATAATCATCATCATACAAATATAAAATTAAAAACAATACAAAGTATTTAAAATATTATAATTTCAAATTTTGCTAATAAGTCCCTATATTTTTTAAAATTTTCGATACTGATTGGTATATGGCCGGTATTATAGATACCGGCCGGTACCAGATAAAACAGATTGGTATCGACCGATATTTACACCCGGTACATTAACACCTCTATTTCGTACCGTTCTCCAGCCGATATGGAACGAAATTCATAAGATTGATGTCAAGAGTTGTCCAAATAGAAATATATCATTTATTTATTTATTTATTTTTATTATTATACTTGTATATGTAGATTTTAATATGAGATTTTTATTTAAAACTGTTGGTTTGCATAAATAAAAATGTAATACATGTATAAAGTAAAGATAAACCATGTATCAAATGTGTTCGGTACAATTGGTAGTTAAAATTATTCATTTTACTTGTACTTAGCAAGGTTCAGAGTACCGTTCCGTACAGGTTGGAAAACGGAACAGTACTTGTTCCATTGGTACAAGCCGTAAATACAGGCCGGTACCGACCGGTACGTAAAATACCAGTGAATTTCGGAATGATGGAGGACTAATTTGTAATTTTAAAAAATTGAACCCTAAATCTAAATCAGCCTCCCCCTAACTCTGCTCTCACTGTCTCGACCCTCGCCTCTCTCTCACACTCACTCTCGCCGCCGTCTTGCCTCTGACTCTCGCGCGCTGCCGTCGCTGTTTTGTCTTCTCCGGTTGTCTCCCACGGCCCTCCCCGATGTCTATCTCACCCTCTCCTCCTTCCCTCATCCTCCTCGGAGTCGGACCTCGACTTTGTGTTTGGCGTCCCCCAAAGACGAGTGAGATGCCATCGCACCACCGCACCACCGCAAGACGTCGTCGCCGTCGCAGCTCAGGCACATCAGTACACCGCACCACCGGATGCGTCTGACCTGTGGACAACTCAAAAACCAGAACCAACAACCCGAAGACTCGATGGTGGAAATTTGTTTTTGGGTGTGTTGTTTTCTGTTTTCGAATTTTTGCTGGTTAATTACAAATTTTATTGTGTTGGATTGGATTTGGATTTGGATTTTGTCATTGTTGGATGATGAATTTACTGCTCACGGTATTGGATTTGCATGTATGCGAATTGGTTTGATTTTGGAATCGAATTGTTGAATTTTCCTGCTCACGGTATTGGATTTGCTTGTATGTGAATTAATTTGATTTTGAAATGGAATTGTTGAAGTTGAATGCTCACGATATTGATTTGGGTTTTGTCATTTCTGATATGAAAATTGGAAATGGAAATGGAAATGGAATTATACAATATAGTCCATAGTGTTTGTGATCTAAACATTGGAAATAGAATTATATCAGTCACAATGATGACTGATGATTTGTAAAATAGGGTGGTGGTGATATGTATGTATTATGCACGGCTTAACAATGTTGATTACTTGATTATTAAAATTGAAAGTTGATAATCAGCATTTAAACCTAAATGTAAAATTGATAATCAAATGTAAAATTGTAAAATTGATAATCAAAATTTGTAAAATTGTAAAAAAACTTAAATTATTAATTGACACATTCTTAATATTTGTGAAACGGTAATTTATTTTTAATATTTGGGTATTGAATTTAGGTAAATAATTAGTTGAGTATAAAATTATGCAATTGGAAATTAATAATAATTTGGTTGTAGTTAATAATAGGATTTGCCTATTTGGGTATTAGTTTTGGGTAAATAATTAATTGAGTATAAAATATGTCAAACTTGAATTACTTGGTAATATATATGTGTGAGGTATTATAAATATTTATAATAGATAATGTGTGAAAGTAGTGATGTAATAAATGTATCCGAAAAAAAACTTTTTTTCCCTCAAATTGTGAATATGTTGTAGACTTGTAGGTTCCAATCATTTATACTTAGACTTATTAATGCCAAGGAAAAATTGTAAAAGCAAAAAATATATTTAAGAACGAAATATAGAATGGTGTATATAATATTATGGTTTGTTAGAAATGAAAAGAAGATTCAAAGTTTTAAATAAGGAAAAAAAAAACATTTCCAAAGAAGCTATATCTTTCAACTTGATCCTCATGTTATAAATATATCTTTCAACTTGTCATTATGTTATGAATATATGTGTATGAACAATTGTATAAGATATGTCATTCATTATTTAACAATCGTGTAAATCATATCATGCCCTTCAACTTGATCCTCATATTTGAAACTTCGAATTGAAATTGTTAGAAATTGTTTATGTATGATTTGTGGAAGTTGGAAATGGAAATTGTTAAAAATTGTTAGAAATGGAAATTGTTTTATGAATGTATTATGATTATTGGAAATAGAAATGAAAATTGTTAAAAATTGTTGAAAATAGAAATTGTTTATGCAGGTTTTGTGATTGTTGGAAATGAAAATTGCTTTATGAATGTTTTGTGATTAATGGAAATGAAAATTGTTGAAAATTGTTGGAAATGGAAATTGGAATTGTTTATGTATGATTTGAAGATGTTGGAAATGGAAATTGTTAGAAATGGAAATGGAATTATGAATGTTTTGTGAGTATTAGAAATGAAAATTGTTAAAATTTGTTGAAAATGAAAATTGGTTATGCTTGTTTTGTGATTGTTGGAAATGGAAGTTGCTTTATGAATATTTTGTGATTAATGGAAATAGAAATTGTTGAAAATTGTTGGAAATGGAAATAGAACTTGTTGGAAATTGTTGGAAATGAAAATGAAATTATGAATGTTTTGTGATTATTGGAAATAGAAATTGTTGAAAATGGAAATGGAATTATGAATGTTTGTGATTATTGAAAATGGAAATTGTTAAAATTGTTGAAAATAGAAATTGTTTTATGAATGTTTTGTGATTAATGAAAATGAAAATTGTTTATGTATGTTTTGTGATTGTTGGAAATGAAAAGTGTTTATGTATGCTTTGTGTAATTATATATGTTGAATAATTGAATTGTTAGTTTTTGACTTATAATAAATTGTGTTCAATGAAATTGAATTGTGTGTAAGGTAATCATACAGAATGAGCTATATTATATAAGATGGATATACATATTGTGTTACTAAAATTATGTGTTATTTATTTTGATATATGCATTCATTTATTTTTACAGATAAATAGAAGAAAGTTCAAGTACTCCTGATCAACCAACTTCAGGAAGATATAATGATTCAGCTTGGGCTCATGCTGCATTGGTTCCCGGTAGGAACCATACTATTTGCTTGTTTTGTAACAAGCATTTGAAAGGTAGAGGAATCACCCGATTAAAAAAACATTTAGCTAAGGTTAAAGGAGATGTGGAACCCTGTAAAAAAGTAAGTCATGATGTAACACCCCACTCTCGTAAGTTATGTTCCCGACATCCTGAGTGATGTCTGAGTATGTAACCCCGCAAGGGTGGCATGCTTGAACAGTCAAACACTCGAAACTCAGTACAAGTGTTTTTTTAAAAACATATCACACGCGTATGCGGAAATTAATAATCAAATTGGGCCCACTTTATTCATAAACTTTTTCAATCACAAGAGTTTCAACTCTCATTATATATATCATCGAAATCGCAGTAGTCACTTAGGTCCATTTCATTTACAAACATCAATCGCCACAATTAATATTACACTTTAAAATTACACACATACATTGCACAATATTTGCAAAAATATAATTCAAAACTAACATCACTGAAGACATATGCATAGGGGTGGCAATGGGTAGGGTTCAGTTCTGGTATTACTCAACTTATATCCATATCTATTTTTTATGACTCAACCCATATCCATATACATATCTATCGGTTTTTACGATTTACTATCCATATCCAAATCCATTGGATTGTTCGAGTTTTTGGATATCCACCGGGTTGTATAGCACATAAAAATATAACTTCTAAATATAAAATATAAAGAGCAGATTTATGTGAACGTTCTAAACCAAAATTACTTTAATAATAATAAGTCAAGATTTTGATTTGTATGCCTTAAAAATCATAAAATTGAAATAATAAAAATCATAATGTCTAGTGCAAAGACAACATATATTTTTCACAATCAAGAACTAGAATAAAGACTGAAATATCCAAAGCTTCAAATTATCTTTGCATGAACTCCATAACATTCAAAACTCCATCTCCGTATCATTTGCATTATTATCATCCTATAAGAAAATAAAATATGATGAAAAAGGTAAGGACTGAGGAGTATAGTGGAGATTTTAAAGTTGTTTCTTCTCAGAAAATATTAATATTTTATTATATTGAACCATAAATATTAAAAAAATAGAAAAATAGAGTTAATAAAAAATGGGTAGGGTATAGGTATCCATTGGTTTGGGTTATCACTAGACCCATATCCAAATCCATATCCACATCCATTTTTCAGCATCCATTTAAAATCCATTTTTTAGCCTCAATATCTATTTTTTGGGTTAGGTAGTGCAGATATTAGTCGGGTTGAAAACTCACTGTCATCCCTACATATGCAGGTGCAAATTGATCCCGACCCTTAATCTATATCTGATTTCAGTAGCGATACTCCAATTAGCCTAACTGGACATCTCCTATGAACCTGAAAAATCAACGTTACAATTTTGATGAGTTTTGTGAACTCAATGATGTAACCATCCTCGATGGTTCACCCAATTCATACCACATAACAAATCATATAAGTAGATACTTTCACATCTTTTTATTTAGAAAATTGCACCACATATCATTTACTTCACACTCCCATTTTCGTACAAATACATGTCCATATTATAATTAAATCAGTCAAACACACTCAATAAGTGTATATGCAATGTTCGTGTGGCTCACTTTCAATTATTACCTTATTGTGACTGAGTACCTAATTTGTCCCTATCCATTGTGGAAACCGGGCTCATTGATAATGTCCCTTACCTGTTGCGAATACAGGGCTCATTGTACATATCGAGCCTTTAGCTCTTTACCACATTCTGGAGCTTTAAGCTCATATTCGGTGGCTACTCATGTCACAACTATCATTATCTGATCATGCATTCGTGTATGAAATACATCACATTCATATTCAATCATTCATTGTTTCAAACATTCCCATTCGCAATCCCATTCAATCACATTTACAGTCCCATTTCCATTTATCATCGAACCCTAGTCAGGTATTCAACAAACATGTTGAGAAATATTTATTTCACCAAATTCACATTCAAGGAAAACGTCAATATCACATTCATAAATCAGAATCTTCGGACCTTCATGTTCAGAATCAGTATAAACAATCCACATTCAGAACATAATTTCACCAAATTTCACATTCAAGGAACACTTGAATATCACATTCATAAATCAGAATATTCGGACCATCATGTCCGGAATCAGTACAAACAATCCACATTTAGAACATAATTTCACCAAATTTCACATTCAAGGAACACTTCAATATCATATTCATAAATCAGAATCTTCAGACCTTCATGTCCAGAATCAGTACAAATAATCCACATTCAGAACATAATTTCACCAAATTTCACATTCAAGGAACACTTCAATATCACATTCATAAATCAGATTCTTTGGACCTTCATGTTCGGAATCAGTACAAACAATCCACTTTCAGAACATAATATATAATAGACAAATTATGAAGTGAGACCGTCTAGGTTACTCACAGTATGCTCTAGATAGCTATTGCCTTGAAGTCCCGGCAATGTCTGGATGATGGCGCTCAATGTGCTCCTTTATATCATACAATACATACACATATCACTATTTTGCACAATTATACACGTACTCATTTATGCACATATATGTATACATAATACATACAATGCATGTTCATGACAATCCCGGGTTCCTTATCATTATTCTTATCACAATATTCATTCATATATCAATACTCAATTGATCAATCCAGATTTGTCTAAAAACATACTTTCGGGTCCACTTTGCATGATTATTCTCATTAGGAAAGTGAAGTAATTTTATGACACTTCCTTCTAGAAAATTATTTTCCCATGTCGTAAGTTTCTAATGATACTAAGATCATACAATTTGATTCAGTATTCCAGAAGTTATACTCAATATACTATAGACTGAGTACATTTGAAATTTTGGCTAGTGCATGATCATGCAGTCAAAGTTGCACATCTCTCATCTCTCAATTATAGTATACAAAAATTACAAAATTTATACCAATTTAAAAATAAGAGAATAACCAACAACTTTTGTGAAGACAACTTTGTCTGATTCGGCCTACATCAATACAGTTTATTCGATAACAACAGGATATGATTTCTATCTTTGGTAGTACTACAGCCTAATCCAAGACTCAATTTCAAGCTAAATTTCAAGACCTTTAAAGACATAATTAAAATTCAATTTCTCTTAAAAATTTTATCAAATTTCTCTAGTTCAATTTAAATCAAGAATCATCTCATTTGGAAATATACAGATCAAAATATACCCAAAATATCGAAGCATGATGAGTGAAATCATTCCAGTTAACAATATTCTAGCACACTCACCATTTTCATCCTAAATTTATCACTCAATCTTTTCTGAATGGATTCAAATGTTCATAAATTTTGGTGAAGATGAAGAACAATGTGTTATGAGTCTATTGATTCAAGTCTCATATCATTTGGGTGTCAGGAGAAGAAGTTATAATAAAAAAACAAAGGATGTTCAAAGAAAACACTACAACTAACGTATTCCAGCAATTCTTTTTCACCAATATCACATGCATTTCAGTCCAATTCAAGTATCTCATACCATTTAACATGCATTAAAGCTCAAATTGTAGGCTTCCAATCCAACACAAAAGTTCAGATTAAGCCAAGTCTTCATGCAAGCAAAATCAACACAAACTTATAGTGAAAGCAAGGTGATTTCGGACAGCAATATGAAGATCATAATCAGCTAGTTTTCTTAGCAATTTGGTGAAGGATTTAGGTGTGATTTTCGTGCAGAACTTTAGCTATAAGAACAAAATGCAGAGAAGAGTTGGAGCAATTTCGGTAGAGAAAGGTGAGGGAAACAACAACAACTTTGCTGCTAGAATTTGCTCCATCATCATGCTAGGTGTCAACTTGTAAACTCACCATATGTCTTAAGGCATACTAACCATTTGTTCAACAATTATGCTGCCACTAATCCACTCATTATACTGCCATTTGCCTCCCTTTAATTAGTCCACTTGTCACTCCAAGATTGGTCCACTTGCCATTTAATTGTTAGTCCATTTGTCACACATTTAACTATGCCAAATGTCACTCAATTATAGGCTAAATCATCCAAATTTATCATGTATCAATTTATCCTATCATTTGCCATTTTTCCTATTCCAAATGTACATTTTAATCTATCAATTTTCCAATCCATAACATTTAATTCCAAATTTTCTAATTGAAATCCAATCATACCAAAATTCAAGACATATCAAAACACAATTCACATCATGATCACTTAACATTTTTCATACCCCGGGATAAGTTAATGAATGCATGTACAATCATTTTAATGTGCAAAAATTCAATATTCAAGTGTATATGTATGCTACATTATGCATAAGCATGAAATATCCTTTCTAATTTCTCATTTACCTCACTTGTACACTATTTTAGACTTATCATGACTAACAGGATGTTACACATGATGTGAAGTGGCAGATGAAAACATTGCTTGATGAATATCAATATGAGAGAGATAGAAGGGAAAGGTTGAATTTTGAAATTAGTAGTGAAAGTTCGTTTTCTAGTTTCCGTGGTGATTTTAGAAATGTTGAAGGTGGAAGTGGTAGTGGTAGTGGTGGTAGTGCTAGTGCTAGTGTTCCATCTCAGGCTCAAGAAAAAGTACCTGAATTTGATGTGAGGAAGAGAAGAAGGCAGTTGACTAGTTTCTCTGCACCACGAATAACTCTTGGAGCCCAACCTTCAATTCGTAGTGCAATGCAATCAAGAGATGTGGCTCACAATGTCGATATGTCAGTAGCTAGATGGTGGTATGATACAGGTTCGTCATTCAATGCTTCTCAGTCATATTATTATCAACCTATGATGGATGCAATAGCCTCTTATGGTCCAGGATACAAAGGTCCTTCGTTGATGACTTAAGAGGTAAACTTTTGAGTTGTACTGTTTCTAAAATTAGAAGTTATTTGGCTGAAAGAAGAGTGAATTGGGGTAATTATGGATGTTCAATCATGTGTGATGGTTGAACAAATAGGAGATAAGAACCTATTAAATTTTTTTATTTATTCTACAAATAGCTCTATGCTTTTGAAATCTATTAATGTATCTGGCCTTATTAGAAATACCGAGACTTTGTTTGTGATATTTGATGAAGTTGTGAATAAAGTAGGGCTGGAAAATATTGTTCAGTTTATTACTGACAATGATTCCGCTTATAAAGCAGTAGGAAAAATGTTGCAGAATACATATAATTCATTTTTTTTGGACTGCTTGTATTGCACATTGTATTAACCTAATACTGAAGAATATAGGAGATCCTAGGTATTTTCCTGTTATTGACGAAATTATGCATAAAGCTAAAAAAGTGACAAAGTTCATTTATAATCGTGTATAGGTATTGAATTTGATAAGAAAGGAATTTACCAATGGTAGAAATTTGTGTCGTCCCGTTGTGACAAGATTTCCCACAAGATTTCTTATCACTTCAGTCTTTTATTTAGATGAAGAAAGAGTTAAAACAAATGTTTACAAGTGATAAGTGGATTGCATCTCAGCATGCTAGGTCTCAAGCTAGAATGGAGGTTTGTAATATTATACTGGAAGACAGAGAATTTTGGTATCAATGTCAATTTGTTATCCGAGTTTGTGAGCCTTTGGTGAGAGTGCTTCACTTGGTTGATAGTGAAGAAAAGCCAATAATGAGTTATATTTTTGATGCCATGGAGAGAGCGATGGAAGCAATCAAGGCCAATTTGAAACATAGGCCTTCGTTATACATACCATATCTTTCAATCATTAATGAGAGAAGACAAAGACAACTTTCTTCTTCATTGTTTGTAGCTGGGGCATTTTTGAATCCTAGTGTTTATTTTAGACTGGATCTTACTAAGCAAGCTGAAGTTGATAGATGAATGCTTTTAACTATTACAACAATTGTTAGCATTGACGCGAAGCAAGATCTTTTAAGCTCACAAATGGAACTTCACAAGTTGTCTTATGGGGATTTTGAAATGTCGATTGCTATTCGACAAAGAGGAAAACTTTCTCTAGGTATTAATTATTTCCTTTTTCATATTTGTTGAAAATTAATTATCACTTTATTTTGTTTATAACACTACTTTTGTTATCTTATAACTTACAGTTTCTTAG
>JANKOD010000006.1:4273108-4286810 GCA_026284645.1 Erythroxylum acuminatum | reverse complement strand
TGAAATTGTATTATTGTAATATTTTAAATACTTTGTATTATTCTTAATTTTATATTTGTATGATGATGATTGTCTTTTTTATATTAATTGTAATTATTTTTTATATGTGAAATATTTATAAATTATTGTTATTTCATATTAATTGTCATTATTATTTATTATTCTGATTTTTGGAAACATGGTTGATGTAAACAGTAAACTAGTAAAGTATACAATAACAGCACAACTGTATAATATACTAATGGACTATTTTGCAAATTTTAAAAATTTTAGGGACTATTGCATAAATTTAAAAAATTGCTCGAAATGGTATCCGATACTGACCGAAATCTGTATAGTATCGTACTAGAATTCAATCCGATACCAAATTTGGTATGATATTCGCAACCTTGGTAATTTATATAAAAAACACAAAAATATATAATACGAGACATATTGCCCCTTTTTTTTTGTTTCTCATGAGGTGTCCTAGGTGAGTTTCAACTATGAGAAGGTACCTTTAAATCATCCATACCAAGATTAACCCCCACTTGAACTGGGTAAGTCCCTTACAATAGGCAAAGCCATCCACACCCACAACCAGACATATTGCCTTTTTGCTAATGAGGCACCAGAGCTGCTGCTTGTAAACGACAGCATTTTAGTACATCACGTAACTGTACTAACTAGAAACAATCATATGGTTGCCTAATTCCTGTTCTTTCTCTGTTTAATTGTCTCGCCCAATCTTCAATACAGAAAGTCCAAATTTCCCTCTTCCAGGCATTCTGTCGAGTCATCCTCTCATATCTTGTTTTGATTACGAGGTTGTTGCGGGAAGGATCTAGAAGTTCAGAAAAGAAAGACAAGCATTGAGGGTTCAGAAAAGAAAGACAAGCATTGAGGGGTTTGGTGTTGTTGATTGGTGATCAAGTTTCGAGTTTTGCGTGGCTTGGTGTCAATGGCATCGAGTTTTGATCGGTGGGAGAAGGATCCCTTTTTCTCTGCGGCCGAGGAAGTTCAAGAATCTGCCGACAGGTATTCCTATTCCACTTGTGTAATTATTATTACCATATTCTATTTCTTTTAATATTTTGTCTTAACATTAATTGCATTGCTTATTTTTGACAATGACAATCTTGGATCATGTTTCTGAGATCTGGTTAGGCACTGCCGTTTGTGGACAAGACATTTTCTTGTCGATTTAATTGCTTTAGGACATAGGTACAACGATTGGGTTTTTTAATGAAATAAAAGCGCGCACTTTATTTGACTTCTGTTTGATTGATTTTTTTTTTGGGGTTACAATTTGGTGTCGGTTTGGAATGTTGATGTTCCTGTTTTTTACTTCTGGCGTTTGTGGGTAATGTTTGAAGGATGGAATCAACTTATAGAACATGGGTTCATGCGAAGAAGGACACCTCTAATTTGTGGAATTGCGAGGAACTTCACCGTGACCTACGCACCTCTCTTGGCACCACCAAATGGCAGGTCACCTCTCTCTGTCTTTCTCTCCTCCCGTCTCTTTCTCTTGTTCAAGTGGTTCTGCACTGTTAGTGGAATTCAATTTCATTCTGGATTGGGCATTGCAGTTAGAGGAGTTTCAGCGAGCAGTCAGGTCAAGCTACGTTAAAAGCTCCCGTGATGATGCAAAAGACAGGCATCATGAATTTATAGTTGCAATTGAGGATCATATTTCAAAAATTCAAAGTGCTTTAAGGGATTCTGCACTTTTTGAAGGCAAGACATCACTGCCTTGGGTGCATCTGGACGAAGGAGAGAGCAATGAACTTGCTTTGTTTTTGTCTGGACCACCTGAAGATAATACCGCTTGGAAAATTCACAATAGGGATCTTGATAAGTTGCAAGAAATGGAAAAAATGTCAGAACCAGAATGTTCAAAGAACTCTAAGCAGTCAGTCGGTCTCAATTCCTTGGAATCTAGGGAGGAGAAACTTCATGGCCATAGAAGGACTGCGAGTGCTAGTGCTGACATTGGTGCTTGGAAGATGGCAATTGCTGATGATGGCTTCCAACTGAATTCTTCTACCAGGCATGTTCCTCAACCCCCACGAAAAGTACCCAGTTTGTCTGGAGTTTTAGATTCTATGGAATTAGCGTACAAGTTTAAGTGGCCAAACAATGGCATTAGAAAGTGGAAGCCAACAGATCGTCATCAAGAATCAGACACTGCTCCATTGCGATCCTCAGAGTTGACTAGGGTGTGTGCTTAGTAGCTTGCAGAATCTTATATCCCATTCTTTTAAATGGAATATACTTCATTGTCTAAGGTTTGGGTGGTACTATATTTACTTGATGCTTGTCTTAATATTCTTGCAGGGCATTGATGCATGTTATGAAAAGAGTAAGAGTTGCCTTGATGGCTATGATGAATGCTATAATAAGCAACTTTATGGATGCTATGGAGCTATGCAGAGACAGCTTCAACGGTCTCAGTATCAAATGCAATATAGTCGACCTGTTCGAGTAGCTTTTTCAATATTTCTTCTTATTTGCTTGATTGGTGAGCATCCTTTATCTCATTATTTGACTCCTTACACTGTCACATAAATCTGTGGTCGTATTTTGAGTGTTGGTTGCCTGAGCCTGATATAGAGGCTTTTGGTAATTGCCTTTGTGCAGGAATAAGATAGGAAGATTGTTCAAAAACTGATTGATTGCTATACCAATGTAGTTTTCTGGAACATTGAGTACGATTCTGTTTATCAATTTAAGTGCGTCCACATGAGGCATACTTCCAACTAAGGCAGGATTTCAAATTATATGCTGGCGGTTAGACTGAGGAGCATGATTATTGTGAAACTTTGCCTTGACAATCAGTACTCTTCATGTGTCTATTTCGACTATTAAAGGCATTATGTTGGAGCTTCTTGTTTGTTACAAAGTCTATTACTGTATGCATTTTTGTTCTGTTTGCTAGATTGTGGGTGTTGTTTTTTCACTTAAGTTAATATTTCTTTGATTTGTCCTGATCATATAGAAACTAGATGTTAATCTTTCCTCTCGACTAAAAAATTGGTGTTTTTAGTTGGTGAATTTAGAAACTAATAGCAGCTTTTCTTTGACAGCGTGTCACTATCTGAACATTGTTGAACTTTTCTGGTTTTGCTTTGAAGTCAATCATACTCCATATAGTGGTTATTAGTCATTTTCCAATTTGGTGGGAAAAGATGTGGATAGCTTACTTCTTGTGCACTACATATTCCAATGTCACAAGTAAAATAGTCAATCATGTTGATCGACTGATGCTCCAGTCTAATTGATAATTAAGTTCATTTGATATTGGGCGAGGCTTAAATTGGCATAAATACAATTTCAGAATGTTTAGGCGCTTGAATGGATTAAGTTAAGACACATTGACCTATATATATGGAGATCTTACTTTAGGTGTTAGGTATGTGGAGATTATGCTTTCACTGATGTGGGATACTTGAGCGTCTAAGGCACAAGGAATGCCTGTTGTTTTGGGGAGCATTTTACCTTTTGTGAGTAGACGGGATGTTTCTATATTTTACTGATCACTAGTTTGGAGTAAACAAGAACGACCATTTTTATAAAATGAGCTGGTTAGGTTCATTGACACTCATGTTCTGGCCTCTTTTTGCAGTATTGATAGCATTGCGCGTACTATGAGGGGCTGTGCGGACTCTTCATCCTGTGCGTAGGGCAGGGGTCATTAAGTTCCAAGGAAGGGGTTGCAGTATGGAGAGTGTGATTTTAAGCTAAAACAAGCTCCCTCCGTGATCTACAGAAGAATCCAAGTTCCTTTCTGCTTTTGGCTTCTATTTTCCCTGGAATTTTGATCCATGTAGACCAAATATTTTGTACCAATGTAGGAGCCAACAAGGCAGAGAACAGATCAAGAATGCCCCTGATGTCTCATTAGATCTTGTAACATATGTACCTTTCTCCATAAGCTGCGGTTTGACCGAGTTTAATTAATACAATATCTTACAAAAAGCACTCTCAAAAACCGTATTTAAACTGTTAGATGCAAGCCTTTATTAACCAAAAAAGAAAAGAAAACCTCCGAACCAAAGTTTTAGATCGTGAAAAATGCCTTGTACTTGACGTGACTTGGCATTTATTAATGGAAACAATCATTTTATTAAGTCGGCAGCTTAACTTTAAGCTGTAACTTGGAAATTAGCCTGGTTTTCTTCCTAGCCCTCTGTTTTGCAGAAGGCACATTCCTCATCATCTTCTTCCCTAAATACGAAAATATTATTATGGAGAAGTGGTGATGTAAGCAAGATATCTATTAGATTCTTAAGTTTGAACGGCTGAATTGTGCAAAGTATTAGTAAGTTTTAACCAATGTTGAATCGGGAATAACACGAATTCATGCTAGTAGACTAGATAGATGGATAATATTGACAAAGTTTGAAACTATATGAGAGTTCACATACATACAAGACCAATCTGTTTAATTTCACTGAGGCCGGAAAAGGTCCCAAGTCCCAGTTTGTTCAATTACTTTCAAGATCATGAGAAATAATCCAGAAAACTAATATATGAAGACCAGGAAACAGTCAAGTTCCAACAGGTCGAGAATGTTGCCTCATTTTCGGCACTGAATTGTGTTTTCATACTATCAATTTCCATAGATTTTGAACCTGTATGAATAATAGACTAATACATAGCTCAACAACGGATACAGTTAACATAAAAATTGTTGGAAAGGTTACCTCGCTCTTTGCTTTCACAGCATCTAACTCAAATCCAAGACTGGTACATAAGTTCATATGCATAAGTTGCTCAATGGACTCCCACCATCAGAGCTTCGCAATATTGTAAACAATGTTTACATCCTAGATGAAGAGCTACCGTGATACAGGAACTTCCTCTGTACTTCTCAGCATCTCTTTAGACTCACTACTATCGTCATCCTTCCTGTGAAACTCAACACCTTGGAACGTGACTCGAGAGTTTCGGTATTGACTACCGAAAGCAGTGCCAAAGCCCCAGCCAAGGCCTAAGCCAACCCCACAACCTCCTCCTGCAAACCAAAACTCATGTCAGTATCAGTCCTTGGACATAAAGAAGTATAAAGCACCAGCTGCATACGCATATGAGCTGCTTTTTTTTTGCAAGTTTTTACCTGCACCAAGACCCAAGATATTCAAAGGCATACCTGCAGCAGAAGACTATTTTAATTAGTAAATACTCGTTCAAAATGGTAATTCAGTAGATAGAGTAGGATAAAGCCTTGGTTCTATCAGGAACGTAGTACAGAAACACTTATGAGCGACGAGGAGGACATTAGCAAAGTTTTCTTCAATCAATTTATTATCCAGCGTGAACTCTTATCATCAGTTGAATGAAAGCTAAATCAAGCATAAATAAGGATAGAAAGAACGGGATCATTTGCATAAGTGAAGCAGGAAAGCGCAAGAAATTGAGATCAATATCATAAACTGCAACTGGACCAAAGAATTGCCTTTTTACAATCATAGAACACAGCTAACGGAAAGAGAAAATTTCTCTTCAACATAGAATCCCCACCTAAGAAAGCCCTCTAACATAATTCAACAATTACCATATAAAACCACCCTTATCGCCTTCAGTTACAAACATAAGTACCACTAGACTTTTCAAAATTCATCAAAACGAAAAGAGAAAAAGAACTGACCGCCGAAACCCCAACCAACGCCGAAGCCACAACCAACACCGAAACCTGAAATCAACAAAGAGAAAAGATTCAATTTGTAGGAAACAATATTACCCAGGTATTACAATCCAGAAAGGCACTCTAAACAGGCAAATACCAAATCCGACACCAGCTCCATTGAAATTCGTAAGAACCATTTCGGTTGTCACACAATGGGGTCCGAGCTGAGTCTGAGAAAGGTCAAGTGAATTACGAATTGACACTGGGGTGCGGCCCCAATATCATAGGTCGGATTGCTCCAGAATAATTGAGCCAAGCCCATCAATTAAACCCAAATCTAAATGGGCGTGTGCTTACTATTGCATGCCACATTTATCCTCTTCGGTCTCACTATTTATGGTATTTAGACGAGGGGTCCTCCACTAAACAAGTCTGTATTAAGTGTTAAACACGACAGACAATTATGTTTAATTTCATAATTAATAATTAAAATTTATTAACATAACAAGACAGAAACAAAAAGGGCATAATCTGAAAATTAACGCAACCAAACTTCAAGGAACAATCTTGTATGCTTTCATCTTGTCAATCCAAGAAATGAAAGAGTTTTTGGAATTCCTAAACCCCAAAAACCCATATTCCTTACTCTTATTCACAGTCGAAATCAGCGCCTCCCCACCAAATATCAAATCCCCAAACCACCAATTCCCAACGTCCTCAAGCTTCGTGGCTTGTAACTGATTCTTCCTCACAATCTCCTCCCACACTCTCTCTTTACCCTTCATAGTCGCCACCAGACTTACCCTCCCAACACCCTCTCCAAACCCATACTCCTCAATCCCAAACTGCTCGGCCAAAATCTTCCACAAATGCTTCCACTTAAAAACGTCACCGTTATTGATGTTAAACGCTTCGTTTTTGGCATATGGGTCAACCGCAGCCCATATTTGGTGCTCCGCTATAAGATCCGCATCCGAAGCAATAGAATAACCTTCCCATGCAGCTTTTGTCCCGGGAAACACTAATGGTTTCCCTTCATGTTTGCATATGGCAGCGTACACACAGAGCGTTCCAATAATATTCATTAAACTATATGGAGAAAACCCCCATATTTGATCCGGTCTGTGCACGGACCAAGTCATTCCCTCCTTTTTCTCAACCACCTCGAACATGATGTCTTCCAAAGTGTAATAAAAATTTGGCACGCTTAACCTAGGCAAGTCCTCCGTAAAAGGCGGTTCGTGGGACACGCCTTTGCCGAACGACTCGAATGGTCCGATGTAGTGTTTGGACCCTGTCTGGAGAGAGATGTGACGTACATTGGGGGCGTTTTGGATAACGGCGTTGAGTACGTTACGGAACATACGACCGTTAACTTGGCAGTTCTCTGCCTCCTTGGACCTGTTGGCCGAGGTCACGTAGAAGATGTGCGTGACGTCGGTGAGGCGGGAGAGCTTGGAATTGGTGTCGGTTGAGTCAGAGACGTCGCACTGTATGTACTCCACCGAGTGGTCGGCGTTCCAGAACGGACGTGGATAGCGTGCCACGCCGTAGACTTTCCATGGCCCGCCGGGAGTGTCAGAGAGAGGGAGAATCTCGGCCAAGCTGTTGCCCACAATCCCGGTGATGCCCACCACTAGGGCTACGCTTTGGTAGCTTCGCGGTGCTTCGTCTTCTTCGAATTTCTTCTGCATAACAACACATTAAGAAATTTCATTAAATTTCTGAAGGTTATTAGTCTGTATGTATGTATGCAAGTACCTTGGCAACGCCAATAGCACCAGACCACCACCAGCTCATTGCTTGGAGAAGAAATGCAGCTTTATGTATACTCAAAATGTGTTCAATCGTATGCGGAGCAGGTGTGTATATATATATAATATATATGTACGATTGTAAAAGTTTCGTATTGGGCTTCTTTAAGAAGTTTATGAGCATGCCTTCTTTGTATATACCAATATAATAAGGCTACGTTATG
Source organism: Erythroxylum acuminatum (assembly GCA_026284645.1). Classification (NCBI taxonomy): domain Eukaryota; kingdom Viridiplantae; phylum Streptophyta; class Magnoliopsida; order Malpighiales; family Erythroxylaceae; genus Erythroxylum; species Erythroxylum acuminatum. The sequence continues at coordinate 4,279,221 of JANKOD010000006.1, read as the reverse complement.
CTTATGGGCTCAAAACTGACATGTACACGTCAAAATGGTATGCTTCTATTAAGGAGGATTGACAAGTGTATTATGCGAATACTAACGTTAGATTCAAACATTTAGGTCTATAATCCTCAAGCTTCCGTCGTAATTTCTTAGTCATTTTTATTAAAATCGGTAAGATTGTTCTATTTTTCTTATTCACTAAACCCAAATATATACAACTAGCTTGTTGCAACGGTAAAAATTAAAACTAAGCCTGAAATTGTGCCATGGACATGGAAATAACAAGTTAGTCAAATATACTATATACAACAAAAGATATGCAGGATATGTACAACTACATGTATAGCTAATACTTTCCCTCAAGCTGGAGCATGTAGATTTAAAATGCCAAGCTTGTGTTGTAATTTGGAAAACTAATCTCTGCTTAAGTATTTAGTAAGAATATTGGCAACTTGATCGTGAGTTGAGATAGGATGAAGTTGGATGATCCCTTGTTGAAGTTTCTCACGAATAATGTGGCAATCTATTTCAACATATTTTGTCTGTTCGTGGGAGACAGGGTTAGCAGCAATGTGTCAAGTAGCTTGCTTATCATAGTAAAGAATGTTAGGAGTAAAGGAAGTAAGACCAAGATCTTGAAGTAATATGTTAAGCCATATAATGTCATGAGTGGTCATAGCCATAGAGCAATATTTAGCTTCGACAGATGAGTGAGAAATAGTGGACTGCTTTTTACTTCTCCATGAGGTTGGACTAGACATGAGAAAAATACAAAAGCATGTAGTGGAACGCCTCTTCATTGGACAACTAGCCCAATCTGAATCATTGTAAGCTGATAGTTGTAATGAACTTTTGGCTGATAATCAAATCCCTTAGCCTGGACTTTTCTTCAGATATCGTAATAATTGATGAGCAGCGTCAAGGTGAGGCTTGTGAGGTTGGTGCATGAATTAACTTAGAATATTGACAATGAAAGTGATGTCTGGTCTTGTAATAGTGAGATAAATGACTCGACCAACAAGTCGTCGATAAAGAGAAGGATCAGGAAGCAAGGCACCATTGTTGTTATCAAGTTTGAGGTGTTGCTCTATGGGAGTTTCAGCTATGCGAGAACCAGTAAGACCAGTAATGAAGTATATATCTAGCACAAATTTTCATTGGCTTAGATAAAGTTCTTCAGGTCAGCGGTCGACTTCAATGCTAAGGAAATACTTGAGATGTCTTAAATCTTTGACACGGAACTTGCTAAAAAGGAAATTCTTAACATTAAGAATAACTTAATAATGATTACCTGTAATCACAATATCATCAACACTAAAATAAAAACGCATAAAAAACCATTTCGTAAGATAAAACGGAATGATCAGTAAGAGATTGGGTAAAACCAATAGATAATAATGCAGAAGAGAATTTTGCAAACTAGTTGTGAGATGTATACTTTAAGCCATTGAGGGATTTGTTGAGTATAGTCGGGTGGTAAGAGCATATAGACATCCTCATGTAAATCACTATGTAAAAAGGCATTTTGTACGTCAAATTGATGTAACGGACAATTCTTGATGGCAACAACGACTAACAAGGTTCGAACAGTTACTAATTTGGTAACAAGGGAAAAAGTTTCGTGGTAATCGATCCCTTCAGTTTGGGTGTATCCTTTTGCAAATAATCGCGTTTTATAGCGTTCAATGCTTCCATCAAAATGTCACTTTATCTTATAGACCCATTTGCAGCCGATTGGTTTTTCATGAGATGGTAAGGGAACAAGAGACCAACTGTTAGCATTTTCTAGTGCATCAAGTTCAACATTCATTACATTTTTCCATTCAAGAACCTGCATAGCTTGTGAAAAGATGGTAGGTTCTACAATAGAAGATAGAGAACTAAGAAATGAAAAATGTGCATTAGAGAATTTGTCATAAGAGAAAAAATTATGTAAAGGGAATACTATACCTATGGATGAAGAATTTTGAACATTATAACAATGGTAGTCTTTGAATTTATTTAGTGCATAAGTCTCTCGAGGAACGGGGTAAAGAAAGACCGATATGGGTTGTTTTAAGAGTAGGGGCATCGATGTGAGGGATTTTTCAGGTCTTATAATGAGGGTGATAGGAGTATGATCTTGAGGTGGTTTTGTAGATGTGGTTGTTTGGTTATTATTGGTGGGTATAGTAAGATCATGAATAGGTTTTGGTAAGGGTAAAGATGATATTGTAGGCAAGAGAGTGCTAACATCCAATGATTTGCAAGGAAAAGTTCTTTCATGGAAGGTGACATCACGGCTAACATAAATCTTTTGAGTTTGAACATAAAAAATTTTGTAGCTTTTTTGAGCAAAAGGATATCCAATAAAAATATTGGGATGAGCACGTTTATCAAATTTATGTTGGATATGAGTATTATGTCCAAAGCATAAACAATCAAAAAATGAGTAAATGTGTATAAGGAGGCAAGTTGTTAAACAATAATTCGAAAGGAGTTTTACCATTGAGCACTATGGATGCAGTTCGATTGGTTAAATAAGTTGCAGTAAGGATGCATTCACCTCAAAATTTTAAGGGTAATGAAGTGCATGAGCAACATTGAGTAAATGACGATACTTACGCTCAATTACAAAGTTTTGTTGAGGTGTATAAGTATAACTATGCTGATGTATTACATCAATAGAGGTAAAAAAAATTATTGCTAATGTGATTGAAAAATTATGAACCATTATCAGTGTGAATTTGTTTAATAGAGACATTCAATTGATTTTTAATCATAGTGAAAAAAATTTGGATGTAAAAGCAAGTCTGAGATTTTTGTTGCATTAAATACACCCATGTAATGCGAGAATAATCATCTACCATAGTTAACAAATAACGTGCACCAGTGATAGAAGGAGTATGGTATGGTCCTCAAACATCAACATGAATTAAATCAAAACAAGCAATATATTTAATAGCACTATGATTAAAAGGTAAACAAGTGTGTTTGGCTAAAGGAAATATAGTGCAAGAACAATTATTTGAAAATGAAATGGGAGAGTCTAATTTAACAAACTTTGATGAAATATTGGTACTTGGATGACCAAGTCACCAATGCCACAGATCCATATCATGAGAATTTGAGGCAAAAGAAGTGAAGATGGCAGGCTTATTGTTAAGATAATAGAGTCCCTTACGTTCTTTACCCGTGCCAATCACTTTCTTCGTTATAGGTCCTGAAATATGAATAGTTAGGGAAAAACTGAACACTACAATTAAGATCCTTAGCAATTTTACCGATAAATAACAATTTGAATTTAAAGGAAGGAACATATGAAATATCTTTTAATATTATGTCCTTGGTGAGCTTACAAAATCCGACTTGAGATAAAGAAACATTATCACCATTTGGTAGTTTTATCGGTAGACTATAATGAGACTTTGTAGTATTTAAAATATTTAAATCATAAGTCATATGATCAGTGCAAAGAGAATCTATAACCCAGTTAGTAGTTGTTGACTAAAGGATTTAAGTTGCTTGGTTGAATTAGAGCAAGTAGTTGTTGAACCTATTCTTGAGTGAATGGTAAGGTTGTTGAATTATTTGTAGTGCTATCAGCAATGACAACGATTGGTTTATCAGCAACATCACGTTTAGTTGAAGGTCCATTTTATTGATAGTTTGGGTTTCCAAGCTTCTTTCGACAACTTGATTCAGAGTGCCCATCTAGTCCACAGTAATTACAATGATATTGCATCCTATCTTAACTTTTAATTTAGATTTCTAGGCTTCTTTCGACATCTTGATTCTAAATGGCCATCAAGTCCACAATAATCATAGTGATATTTTTGCTTGCCGCATATTTTTCTTTATTAATTGTGGAAGGTGACTAGAGCAAATTGTTCTTGATGATTGATTGAATTTGTTATAAAAATAGACCGATGTCTTTCTTCTTGCGATAAAAGAAAGTAAGCTTTTGAAATGTTAGGTAATGGATTCATGAGGAGTATTTGACTCCTAACAGCATTATAAGATTCATTAAGACCCATAAGAAATTGAATCAAGTGGTCTCTTTGTTGGAGATTATTAGTTTCGTGCATGTTGCCATAAGTGCATGATGGATAACTGTTGTAAGTTGAGAGTTCATCCTATAAGCCCTTAATAGTAGTGTAGTATGTAGTGATGAAGTCATTGTTTTACACATGATTGACTATGGTTCTTTGTATTTCAAATATTCATGAAGCATTTTCTTATGAAAATCTTTCATGGAGATCAATCCAAACTTCATGGGCAGTCTTCATATAGATGACACTGTTAGCTATTTCTTTGATACGATATTGAGAATCCATGAAAATATCATGTTGTTGCAGCGATTTGAATGGGAAAAGAGATGAGAGTTGGCAAGTGGTTTGCTAATTGTGCCATTGACAAACCCTAGTTTATTCTTTGCTTCTAAAGCCATAATGGTTGCTCTACACCAGGTGGGATAATTATCCCCATTAAATTGCTGGGCAACCAACATAGCTCCTGGATTGTCAAAGTGACGTATATATTATGGTGAGGAGGGATCAAGTTCGATAGTAATGGATACACCAGAGTTAACACTATTAATGATATAATTTTCTGAATTGTTCATGGTTGAGATAGAGAAATAATTCAAGAGGATAGTCTGTTATAAAAAAAATAAGAAAAACCAGATGGGTGACGGAGTGAGACGGAGGAGAATGGATGACTCCACTATCTTGAGACTAGATCAATAGGGGTCGATAATTACTTTCGCTACAGAATGAAGAATTTATATTGCCAAAGATCGAAGAAGTTGGGGCCTGATTTGGTGGTAAAACTAAGCTATTTGGGTTTGAATGACGATAGGAAATGAGTTTTTCTCGGTAAATAGATGGACTGGGCAATTGAGTGATTAGTGGGAAGTGCACGACTTTGTATCGTAGCTAGAAAAGCAAAAAAAAAGACCAAAGCAATAGCCGAAGGACAAGAGCTGCTATAAGGATAATAATCGAAGAATAAGAGCTGTTATAAGAGGACAACTAGATGAGCTATAGAGAGTAGACCAAAAGTTTAAAATGGCTCTTATACCATATTAAAATGGGTAAGGTTATTATACTTCTCTTATTCACAAAACCCAAATATATACAACTTGTTGCAATGGTAAAAGCTAAAACTAAGCCTGAAGTTATACTATAGACATGGAAAGAATAAGTTAGTCAAATATACTATATACAACAAAAGATATGCAGGATATGTACAACTACATGTATAACTAACATTTTTAAGTGTTTATTCTTACCGAAATCCCAAAACTCTCTCAATGGCCCTTGAAAGCATAATCTTACCATCCAATCATAGACAATGCACCTCTATATTTTGCTTTACACGTTACCTATTTCACACTTTCATTTTACATGTTTTCTATTGCTACTCTATTTTTGGGAGCTGATTTCTATTGCTATTTTATCAACTCATCAATATGCTCCAACAAGACCAGAGTAGACCCAGGTCCTTTCTTTCGTTACTAAGTATATCATTCGATCTCTTTCTATTCCAATATTAAAAACAAAACCAATCGATATTCTCTATTCATCTAAGTATCTGTTCATCAAGCTCAAGGAGAAAGGATTTCTCATCAGACTATGAGCTCATTTCACAGGGTTACTATCGGTGATGTTGTTGGAATTAGCCTTAACGTTTTTGGTTTTAAGTGAGGGTAATAGAGGAGCAACCAAAGTCACAGTGTACAAAAGGAGCGTTTCATACATTTGGGTTTGGAAAATATCATGACGCCCTTTGTCGTGGTATTCAGGGTCGTTTTCCACCATTAATACTTTCACCTTATTGTGAACGATTGTACTACTAATTATATCAGTACAGTTATACCTGAAAATAGTTATTAAATAGACAATAATAAATAGAACACCCAAAATAAGAACATTAGAGATTTACGAGGTTCAGACTTGCCTACTCCTCGAATACTACCAAAATACTCCACTATTTTAAAGAAAAGAATTACAAATGAGCGAGAAATAAACAAAGTCTTATAAAAGAGGAAGACTTGTTTGTTTTGGAATGATTAAACAAAAGTGAAAGAGCCCTCCTTTTATAACTTAAGGAGACTCTCTCATCTTCACAATTTTTCCAATATG
>JANKOD010000006.1:4257863-4268011 GCA_026284645.1 Erythroxylum acuminatum | reverse complement strand
CATTAGCTAAAAAACACAAGGAGCAATGGTTAGGAGTGTAGAGGAAGGTAAGCCTATCCCGAGTAGGGAGCTTCTGCAGAAAAGCAAGCCATAAGATAAAGGAACAACGAGGTTTACTGTACTTGGACCAGACCAATTTGTACCAAGGAACAACCGGTGAAGGAGTACGCAAGAATTGATAGGCTAACACATTGGTATAACACTTGGTATAACACTTGGTAGGGCAAGCTAACCATTTCAGACAATCCGATAAGGAACTATTAGGGTAAAAAGATGGAGGAACCAGACGGTGAAGAAGGTCCAGGGATACCGCACTCCAGCTCCAGGTACCATTACAGATTACTTCGGAAACACGTGCTGTGAGTGGGAGCTCCAATCCATTAATCTCCCTCGGAGTGGACAAGGATTGCAGAATACCACTAGGGTGCCAAAGATCCTGCCAGAAAAGGGTAAACATACCATCTCCAGTCCTAAATCTGAATTGAGAACCCAACTTGTCCCGGACTGTTAAAATCTTTCTCCAACTCCAAGAACTATTATAGGAAGGCTTAGCACTCCAAAAGTTATGCCTACGCAAAATTATTGTATGAACCCACTTAACCCAAAGAGCTTCCTTATCTACAAACAGAGTAGACTTGTTGTTAGTGATTATACAAAAAAAAAAGTGACATCAATTATAAAAAGACATTTTCACCTATTTAGAAAAAGATTCATTAACGATTATAATTACATTGGTGGCTCAATATGATTTGAAATTATACCAAGTAGATGTGAAAATAACATTGCTTAATGGGGATCTTAAAGAGAAAGTATTTATGGGTCAATTTGAAGGCTTCTTAACAAAACATCAAATGACATGTAAACTTAAAAAGTAAATATATAAACTTAAACAAGCTTCTCATTAATGATATCTTAAATTCAACAATATTATAATGTCTTTTAATTTTTAAGAAAACATAATTAATCAGTGTATATATCAAAAGACTACGGTGGAATGGATTTGTTTTTGTTTTCTTAGTTCTATATGTTGATGATATTTCATTAACTGCTAATGATTTGTACATGTTATAGGAGACAAATATTTTCTCTCTACGAATCTTGAAATGAAAGATATGAGATATGTTTCATATATGTGAGATATGTTTCATATATGATAGGAATTGACATTTTTGTAATAGATTACAATAATTATTGTGATTTTCTTAAAAATTTTATATCAAAAGAATTTTAGAGAGATTTAATATGAAAAAGTGTTTAGCAGGAATTGTTTTTATTCAAAAAGATAAATCTTAGTTTCATATAATATCCAAAGCATATTATAAAACAAAAAGAGATGTAATTAATTCCTTGTACTTCAGTTGTAGGAAATTTAATATGTGTGCAACATGTACAAAATTGAATATTAGTTTTATGGTTAGAATGTTAGATAAATATCAAAGTAACCTTAGAATTGTTCATTGAAAAGTTATAAAGAAAGTATTAAGGTCCTTGTAACGAACTAAGAAATACAACTTCATATATTCAAGAAATGATCATTTAAAATTGAATAGGTGTTTGAATTTAGATTTTTATAGGTATCTTAAATGCAAAAAATTCATATTTAGTTATCTAATTTTTTAGCAAATGAACAATATCATGGAAAATACTAAGTAGTCTATCACTATTTCATCCATTACAGAAGCAGATTTTGTGGTAAGTTTTGCAGTCACAACTTATGCAATGTGGCTGTAAATATGATTATTCAGGTTATAACATTGAATGACACTTATTTATGCTGATATTAACTGAGCTCATTTATGTGTTTTTTATTCTCTTTACTAGTTTTATGTTTCATAACAGTGCGCACATTTATGTTTTGATATTTTAACAAGAAAGTCTACTAGGCATAATTGTAGACAATGATGTAATTTATTTGAATTATGATTTATTGACTTGGTATGGTGAAGAGCAAATGTTGAAGCATACAAAAGGAAGTATGTTGCACAACTGTCATAACTTTTATTTGTTATTTTCTCATATAAAGTTACTTATATTAAACTTAATTTTCATGCATTTGTAGTTATGCTATTTAATTTTATGATTATTTTATTATTAGACTAAATGGAAGAATATTGGAATATAACTTAATATTGGACTAACAAATTATTTATATTTAAGTCTTAACAAATAAATAATACTTAAATAATCATAATTGTTCACTCAATTATGTGATAGACCTACCAAATTGAACTATAAAGAACATAAATTATTCTTTCCCTACTTATTAATGTTTACAGTCTAACATGTGCAAAATAATTTATCTAAAGGTATTTGTAAACAAGAAAGAGTCATGGGATTATTTCAAAGGTTTGCTAGATGTTGATTTTATTAAATTTATTTATATATGTTTTATATTAAGAGAATTATGTATTTAAGGTTTTTGAATTAATGTTTTGAGCGTACAAATTGAAGTCACTGAAAATGGAATAGACACCTTGTTCAATGCATTTTGGAATGTTGGTGTAAATCTGCCTAACCTGGCCTATAGAGCTGCACTCGTAGCTCACCATTGTTTCCAAAATACTTTGAAGTATTAGATTGCGACATTTCAACTTACCAAAAAGTCCAAGGCTACGAGGGTTTTTAGGCTTTTAGCAATGGCCCTTTTTTGGTGCCCTCAACTCGCATGCCCAGTTCAGAGACTGGACTGAGATTCTCTAAGGAAAGTTACGTTCAAGTAATCACTGCTGCCAACATGATGGTTTGCTTTTTATCCGAATTTATTTGGAACCTTTAAACTTTTTTTTATAATAGAATATTTAGGTATATGTTGATAGAGAATATGAGAGGTTATCAGTACCAAATTCCTATATGAAAACCTGCTCATGAAAGAAAGTTTAATGGCTCCCTGTCCAAGCAAGATGATCGGTGGGGTTATATAGATGATAGATGCACCCTCTGATGAGGCAAGAGCAAATTATATTTTCTATTGCTCTTGTGTTCTTTGCACAAAATTTTTACCATCTCTTTTCCTTACAATTTTACCTACCTCTGATGACTTCCTTCAGTCATTTACTAGCATTGAATCAGAAAATATCAGGTGTCCATTCTTAACGAGACATGCGAAAGATGTGATAACTACATTGTGGTGATATAACTTCCAGTGTCTTGTTGGACTTTAGAAGTCAACGCATCATTGTTTCATTCTGCAACTACAAACCTGCCTGTGGCCAAAATTTTCAATCACATTGACGAACACAATACACAGGAACATCCTATGGCCAAAAACGCTTTACGGTTTTGTATTACACTTTCGTCTTCCATTACATAGATCGAGCCACGATAGGTGCTTTTCTCCTCCTTGCTCTTTCCAGCTTTCTCCTGCTCTCTTCTTTTCCAACGAAAGGCTCTTCTGTTATAGTATACAAACCTGAAAATGTTGAGAAAAAGTGGACATCTCACAATTCTATATTCAAATTATCCACATTCATTTCGTAATTTCTGCTTTATGATTAATACATACAACTTACCTGAGACAGATCCTCTTCGATCCATCATAATATTAAGCAATTCATCATACTCTAGTTCTTGACCAACTTGATTGCTTGATACGTTTGACTTGGCACTGGCAAAAAGCCATGTGGCATCCATCTGTTTGCTGATCATATATGCAGCATAATACGGGATTTTCACTCGCTTGGTTGGTCCACTGTTGACACAGCTGTTGAGGAATATTATGGAGTCCATGAGGCTCTCTTTAGCCAATCCTTTCATGTCATAAGCTTGTGATCTCCTCCAAAGGCTTTTACTGTGAATGTTTGCGGGATTTGACAGGCAAAGAGCTCGAGTTGAGTCGCTTATGGCAGCGTCAGGGTTTCTAAGCAACAAGTGACACTGAGCCCTGTTGCTGTAAATAATCATCCTTTCTTTCCTTAATCTTAATGGACATATCTGTAATGCTTCAGTGTACTTCGATAGTGATTCTTCTATATCCCCTAACAAAAACATGTGATTTGCTTCTTGTTTTATCAGCCCCACCAGAACCCTTCTTTCCTCAACCTTTTCATCAGACAGCAATTTCTCCTTGTTCCTCTTCTCCACTTTCAAATCCCATATTTCTTCTAAAAATTTGTGAACTTTATTGCTTATAGTTAACTTAAGTTTGTCTTGTTCATAATCTAAAAGAAGGGCTTTTGTGATTTTTTCTCCAACATTTGATCTTTCACCAAGACTTCGAAGATCTACCAAATCTACGAGAAACGAAGTTGCAATCTCTATAACATTATACCTGGAATCTTGGTCTTTGAGAAGCAGTAGGAGACAATCGATGCCCATGTACTGCCAATCATCTGAAGATCTCGAGAGATTACAGAGATTCTTTATAACTTCTTTACATTCAGCGATGCTTTTTCTTCCAATTTTACTGTAGCATAAGATTCTAATAAGCCCAACTCCTGCAGGTGATGCGTGGTTCACCAATCCACCCCACATTTCAGCCAAGTCTCTGAGAAACTCACGTCTACAAATGAGACTTAGAGACCTACCTTTGGAAGCAAAACAGTTCAATAGGTAGAGAGACCAGCACTGGAGTTGGCTAGCCCATTCCTCAGCCTTTCTGTTTTCTGTTTCTAACCCTTCAACTCCTTTTGTCAGCAAGTTACGATGGTACTTCAACCTCTTGTTTGCATCCTTCACGCCTACAAACTCACGGTACACCGTTTCAAGGCAAGTAGAAGCAATCTTCATTGCTAATTCTACTAGTTCTTTTTCATGCAATGTCACAGCTTTAAATGTTCTTTCATAGCTAGCCAGGTGACCAAGTGCTCGAACAGCAGCTCTTTGCTCAACCCAACTGATATTTCCTCTTAAAAGCCCCAATAATGGAGCTATAACACCTGATTCAACAGCTTTCTCCGCAAACTCAAACTTGTTCATGGTGTAGGAGCCAATCACATGAGCTGCATAATAAGGGGTATATATGTTTTGATCCCTGAGAAGCCAACGTCTATCATTAATGCTTCTTTGGATCATACTCGCCATGCAATCGAAGATGCCAAGGGACGGAAGCTCTGGATCATTTGGTTGCGTCATAGCTATGTTCCATAGTCGACTAAGCACCAAAACATCATCTTGGTTGTCTCTGAAGGGCATTTTCTTAAAACAAGTTGCCATACCAGCTCTCCTGACAGACGATTCTGGCTCTTTGAGGCTACAAAAGAAGCAACTAGGGTCACTGCAACTCTTCTCCACATTCATAGTACCAGAATTTGTCATAGTAGTGAAAGCAGTAATGGTGGGGAATGTCTTTTCTTTTTTGTTCAGGAAATCCATAGTTTAGAAGACAAAGAGAGAATGGATTTAGGGTTTTTGTATTTAGTTAGGGTTAGGCGACCGGCTTTATGTGTAAAGATCGAAAGATTAAATAAAGATACGGCATGAAAATGGAAAGTGGGTGGGTGGCCTGGTTATGGAGTGACGCCTAGCGCTAGCGGCGCATGAAAAGTTTTCATAATTTAAATGGTCAAAATTCATTAGGAGCATATTAGATATGAGAAGGTGTGGCTTTTCTCCTGGAGAAAGGTTAGACTTCATAGTTTTGAACTTTTAAATAGTGGGTAAACATATACCAGTTCTGAGACTTCTGACATATCCAATCTCCAGGAAGAGTCCAAGAGTGCTATATTTCATTCATCTTGGAATGTAAGAATGCGTATTTCACATTCATTAAATTAGAGTCAGAGGTAAAGGTAACTGAGGCAAAAGCTTTGGGGCCTTGCAGTTGCAGACTAACGGAGATAACAGTATCTGAACTTTATTCTTCAATGGGATTCTCCATAGAATGAATCCATTTCTGTGGTAGGTTAACCTTACTGCCATTGTTTTGTTTTTCTCTCCATTTTCAATGGCAGAATCTACCACTAGATAGTTGGACTTATTAGTCGTTATTTGGACCACCTTGTCACCACTTCCATTTCACTTTTTTCACTTTCCAAGTCCTTTTGGCCACAATTGCTTTTGTCTTATATGGGGAAAGGTAACGCAAGCTATAATGCAAATCTTAGAAATTTCGCACAACCGAAAGATTACATAATTTCCTGCTCTGGTATGCACATCCGTGATAATGTGTAATAGAATCTACGTTTTGATCTTTATCTTTTCATTTCTTTTAACCAAAAGATTTACTATTGCTCTTATCTCTTGCATAACATCTGACGCTATTGCACCTCGAAGAAAACTAGAAGTCAAAGATAAACATGATAAAGATATATCTAGCAATCTAACCTCAGTTTCTATCCTGCACTTTTCCATGATTCTTCCTCTTCTAGCCCATGATAAGGTTTAAGAAATGTGCATCAAATGTGCTACAAAAGGGAATAAGGGACCACAGAAGCAGAATGTGGTCCCTTAATATTCCTCAACTTTTGTAGCCTTAAAATAATAGCAACAGCATGACTACAAATGCTGGGAATAGAAGTTCGAAGATAGATTTAACAGAGTCAAGTACAAATGTTTAAAGTCTCAAGAATGTGCAGCTACTGTATAAACTTACATTTGGAGCTGTAAAGCATGAAAGCAACTGTCCTATAGTTGCATGATATAATGGTCATCAGTATTAAAAATTCTGTTCATTAGAGTACTTGTACACTCACCATTGTAGTATTTTTATCACGAACTCAGTCCAGGATCTGATCATTATGCGTATATGATGAATTAATTCTTTTGTTTATTATGAATATGTGCTACCAGCGTGGGAGCTCAAGGTGCTGATTCCAAAGCTCATGATGACGAAGACCATATTCGGCGTCCGGTCACACCAAAGCATTTGTATGTCTCTTGTTTCTGCTAGGTTTACGTTTCGGAAGAGGCATGACTTGAAGCGTGATCTTTTTGTTTTCGATTTCGAGTTACTTTAACCACCCAAGTTCTAGGTTCAATGTCGGAGAAACATCAGGTGTACTGCAAAGCTGGGGCTTACTAGAACTGGATGGTGATGTATGAGGCCTTACATATATTGGCCTCCGGCCTCTGCCCCTAGCTACCTTGTGACTACATGGTGAAATTTTTGGTGTAAGAAGGTAAAAATGCAAATTGCCAATCATACTAAAAGGGATCATACAATTGTTGCAAGAATTAAGAACAGAAATCTAATACCCTCACATCATCTTTACCACTACATACAACACAAGATTGTAGAGCTTGTGTCACAATTGCTTAAACTGATTAATGCTTTCCAGAACTTCCAAAAATGAGGTCTTGCACCTTCTATAATAATTAATGAGGCCCAACACAAAGTCCTAGTAGCAAGAATAATACTTCGGTCTTGGATTATACTTCTTAAAGCTCTTCACAAATAGTAGTGATAAAGAAGAGTTTTAAAAGTAAGGATATGTTGCAACTTGAAACTACAATGTGAAATTGAATCTAAATATTTAACAGACGAAATAAGATAATATGATGAATCAAATTGCAACTAGAGTTCATATCTTGATAGGTATGATGAAATAAGATAATACTTTACATGCAACTTGCATAAAATTCAATATTTGCAAATGATAAAAGTTGATCATAATCTTAGGGAAGTGAGCATTCTTAGAAGATTTGAAGATTGCAAATACTTCAAGTTATTCATTGAACCAGACAAATTTATCACACTAGCTATCATACTTGGATATAGATAGTGCATCTAGACACTTCAATGTCAGTAATATATTATTGATTACGTTACTATCAATGTAACCTGATAACAAATTGATAGGTAAAAAAGTGGGCAAAAATTTTACTAGAGAGATGCCTTCAAACTTTATGCTATTCTCATGTTTCGTTCTCACATATATGATAAATCATAATAAACAGTAACATAACCACTACGTGCACTAAAAGGAACCAAATATAATAGAATTAGCCATTATTACCATATAACTCTATGATACATAAAGTCATTAAAGAATTGCAAACATGCGCATATAATAACTAGATAACAATAGGACCAAGATAATCATAAAGTGTAAGAGGTCAATTATATTTCTAATTCTTAAATCAACGTAGGCTTGACAATAAATACTTAAATAGTACTTAAGAAGTAGAGAATCGAAAGATAGATATGGATTTTAGGGTTTCCAAGAAAGTAACAATTTTTTATTTAAAAAAGGAAAAAAAAACTAGGGTATATGGTAGAATGAACAAACAGATGAGCCTCCAATAAGAAAAAAAATAACTTGATATCTCTTACTGTTTCTTTATTTTGATTTTAACTTTTCTTTACTCTTCAAAATTTTAATCAAAATTTTAGGCAATCTTAAATACAAAATTAGAAAATTAATTACCTTAAATTCAAGTGTATAAATTTAGGCTTTAAATGATTAAACTTATTGAAGTTAAATATACAAAATATTTAAATAGACAATATAATAACACATAAAATTCAGTTTTTGGTTCAATTTAATTAAAAATAATTTGATAAATTTTAGTTCAATTCTCAATTTGAATATTACAAATTGTTCAAAATCGTACCAAATTAAAGTCAATAGTACAATTCAATTTAGTTTTGATATAAAATTTTAGGGATTACGAACTCACAAGTATCAAATCTTTTAAGATTTTTTTCCAATTATATACCCAACCTTTTAATGTTTTCAATTTAATTCTAAAAATTTTAAAAATCATACCACTCTATTCAAAATGTTGCCCCCGTTAATATTTTGATAATGTAGTTAACATAACGTGTGATCGCTGACACTTAAAGAGGTCAGATAGATCTTCTTCTTTATGTTTGTTACCCACCTCACTCTTTGTTCTCTATATCAGTCATCTACTCTTCTTTACAATAGTTCACAACATCAAAATCAAAATAAAAAAAAAAGTTAAGAGAAAAAATAAGTTTTCATTGATGTTTATGAGAGTGTGTCAGACAAACGTTGACCAACTGAAGGAACGAGAAGAGCTTAAGTATGACCTTTTTGCTTATAACTCTCTTATATTGATCCCCATCAAGACCAAATGCTATTTTCTTTCTTATTTCTACCATAAGATAATAATTAAAACTCATTCACTCTCTCTTTCTCTACTTCTTTATATATGTAAACAATGATGAAGGCAAAGGCAAAGTCATCACCTTAAGAGGTAAGGCTCTTCCCTCTCTTCTTCCTCCATCCACTTTATTGCCACTTATCTTTCCTAGAGATGGATCAAATTTTTGTTCATTGAGAAACTCTCCAATCATAACCCTAAGCTTAACCTAACCCTAGCCTTAACCCCCTTAACCAACTCTAATTCTCATTTTTCAATTCCCTCACTCCTATTGAAGTTTGTGCCTCTCTTACTTGTCTCTTCAATAAGCTCGTTTACTCATCCAATTATGTTATCGTTCTTGGTCTTATATATGATACCTTGAATTAAAAATATGAAACCCCAAATTTGAACTACATCGTATTAACTAAAGACTTCACCTTGCATGAAATATATGTAATTATAGATCATGACGTCACAACTTTGACATTAATTATTGACACAATCACTGCATTACCATATGAGGTTATGAAGTTAGATATTTATGCAGAAATCTTTTGAGTTTTTTTTCTTAGTGTCCATTTCATAATAAACTCTTGCTAAAAAAGTCATAGTCAATTCTTCTATTTCTTTTTTTAGTTACTATGATCATGGCTTTTCTTGTTATTTTTTAATGCCTATCTTTAAGGAGTCAATTTTGGTTTATTTACTTATATAACGAAGGGATTCGATGAATAAATGTAAGTTGGTTTTGTGGTCAATTTCCTTGCTACCACTTGTTTGTTGAAATGTCTCTTTAAATTTTATCTATCCTTTGATTGCTAGTTTAGTATACTTGTTTAACTACCATTTTTATCATCTGATATTAAAGATAGGCTCTTTATTTTTATTAACATATCTACTTTGATTTTTAAAATAAAGTAGATGGTCAACAACAATTATGGTATTAAGCCTTTATTGCCAACGCTACCACACTTTTAAGGTAGTGGGTATGAAAATTTGAGGTTTGGTGGAGAAAAGCTACACTGAAGCTAAAGCAGTGGATAATCAAGACATTCACAAGAAAGATTGTTGGGACCCGATTTGGAAACCGAATCCCAACCGAAAAACGGAAACGAAAAACAAACGAAAACTAATCGGAGCGAAACGAATATCGAATCAAA
>JANKOD010000006.1:4241874-4252596 GCA_026284645.1 Erythroxylum acuminatum | reverse complement strand
ACCAAAAGTAAAGTGGATGAAACTAGTGTGGGATATGGACATAAGATCAGCATACTCCTTTGTACTATGGATGGGACAACGGTGGATTACTTACGAAAGATGAAATGAAGTTTCCCATTAATTCATTGATGTGTGAACTTTGTCATGTTGAGTTGGAAAATCTAGAACACATTTGGATTAAATGCAGGTTTACAAGCAAGATATGGAGCTGGTTGTAAGCACTGTTGAATATCAATAGGCCAACAAATACATGGGAGGAAATGATCAACTGATTGGAAAAAATTAAGATGAAAAGTCATGCGTATTACAAAGCACTCAAGGGTAGTTAAGCTTCTATGACTTACCATATCTAGAAGGAAAAAAAACTATAGATTTTTTAGACCACAAAGCAAAAGTGAAGAACTGGTTTTTCAGGAGATTACTCTTCAAATCTGATTAATATTGGAAGCTAGGGGTATCGCTAATAATCTTACAATAACTATGAAGAAGAGATGGGCATTAGTCTAGACCAAATGGAACAAGATTGGAAACTAGGAACGTTATTGTTCTATACCTAACCTTTTGTATTATACTAGATCTTTTGGGTACTTTAGTTTGTATATAATATTTTATTAATGAAATCCTTTACTTTTCGAAAGAAAAAATAATGATGATTTCGCTCCTTCCTCACCACCCAGTCCAGCCATCCCTTTTAATTCATCAAGTCTAGCATTTTCAAGTTCTTCCTTTTTAAAAACTCTGCCATGAAAATGGTAGAGTCTGGCTAAAATTTATATAACTAAAGAGAGGTGTCTAATTTCCCAAGTGAAAGGGCCAAGTTCCTTTCATGAAGAAGTGAAATTCAAAATATTATAATGGATGAAGAGATGAAGGTCATAAAGAAAAAATAGATATGGGAGCTGTGAACTCTTCCAAATAGAGTAAAAATGGTTGGCTTAAAGTGGATTTACAAGATAAAGGTCAGATCAAATGGGTCAATCTAGAAATATAAAGCTAGGTTGGTTGCTTGAGGCTATATGTAGTAAAAGTGTGTAGATTTTGATGAGACATTCACACCAGTTGCAAGGTTCAATACTATATGCACTCTTTTAGCCTTAGCAGGTTAGAAAAAAATGGAATGTCTATCAATTTAATATAAAAATTAATTTTGTTTAATGATGTTTTGAATGAAGAAGTTTTTTTATAGCAACCACATAAAGTGGCATGTTAAGAAAATAAAGTTTATCACTTAAAGAAAACACTATATAGCCTGAAGCGAGATCCATAGGTTTGGTATGACAAGATCAACAATCATTTCATTTCATATCGATTTCAATAAAGTGTGAGCGAGCCAACTTTGTATGTCAAGATTAATGGAAGTGATGAATTACTAATTGTGTGTCTTTATATGAACGACTTGATCTAAATTAGTAATAGTGTTGTCTTGATGAATGAATTTAGAAAACTTATGATTTCTAAATTTGAAATGACTTAGATGGGAATGAAGAATTACTTTCTTGGGTTGAAGTTGAAGCAATGTGATGAGGGGATTTTCTTTTCATAAGAAAAATATGTGAATGATCTTCATACAAGGTTCAAAATAGAGGAGTGTAAGTTAGTAAAGACTCTTATGATTACTAATAAAAAAATCAGCTTAAGTGATGAAGAAGAAAGAATGGATGCCCATATCTATCACATTTTGATTAAAATCTAGCTCTATTTGGCAAATAGCAAACCAAATATTACTCTCACTATAAGTGTTTTGTCATAATTCATGCAAAATCCTAGCAAATTACATTATGGTGATAATAAAAGAATATTAAGATACTTCAAAAGAACCATCTCATTTGGAATTTGGTACGGTAGAATTTATAATTTCAACTTGTATGAGTATCGAGATAGTGATTTGGTAGGTTCAATTGATGATCGGTACAGTACAATAAGTTATGTTTTTGCCTTTGGAAGTGGTGCTATCTCTTGGAACTCAAAGAAGCAATCTTTTACTGCATTTTCTTCCTTTGAAGCTGCATATATGGTTGCCATGTAACAACATGTCAAGCAATCTGGTTGAGAACAATTTTGGAAGATATGCAATAAAATTAAGTCAAGGTAACACCAAGTCATTATGACAACCAGTCAACCATTGCCATGACAAGAAATCTTGTTTTCCACAACCGTACAAGACACATAGAGACACACCACCATTTTATTAGAAAGATGGTGCAACAAGGGAGCATTCAATGAGTTATTGCAATATTGATGAATAAGTAGCTCATATGTTTACCAAGGCACTAGCTTTGTAAAAGTTTATTTCTTTTAGAAAAAAACTAGGAGGAAAATTTTCACATTAAAGGGGAGTGTGTAAGATATTAATACATAAATTTGTGAATTATTTTTCTCTGTGTCCTAATAAGAATAAACTCTGGTTGAAAAAGTCATAGTTAATTCGTGTTCTCATTTTTCAGCTAGTAGTTCGTTTTTTAGTTACTATAATTGTGGCTTTTCTTATTATTTATTAATGCCTATTTTTAAGGAATTAGTTTTAGTTTATTTTCCTATATAAGGAAGACTTCAGATGAATAAATGTAAGTTGGTTCAGTGTTTAATTTCTTTGCCTATCACCTATTTGTTGAAATTTATCTTTGAAGTATTATTTATCCTCTGATTTCTAGTTTAGTTTACCTGTGTAGCTGACTTTTTTTAATCATATTAAATGTAATTTATCAACTTCCTAATAGTCATGTTGACAAAAATAAACAAGGGTAGTTAATGACATCAAAGTTTTGGTCAATAAGTCTTAGAAGACTTATGAATTTGTTATCACAAAAGTTAAAAGTAAAACTCAATTCTGAATTTTTTAGTTCTTTAATTTAATTAGGAATGTCAAAGATCATGTTTTACAGAACTGTTTATAACATTTCAACTTATTTTTGCAGGCAATTACCATTGTTGGCTATGGTCTCTCTCATTTTTGCAAGTTTACTTGCAAGTGCTACATAAATGGTTCTTTTGTACTTCACGTACAAGCAAGGCAGACCACCAGGCTATACCTCTGCCCCTAATCGTTACACGATCCTGCTATGTTTCACGTAATTTTAGTGCCCTTCTTGATATACTCATCAGTAGTTTGTTAACCTCTCACCGTATGATGAAAATGAACAAGAAACTGGAAATGTCAAATGATTTACAAGCTGCAAATACATGGGAAATTTAGCTTAAGATATCGCAATTATGGACTTCTTTGGAAGAAGGGTAACCTTTCTTAGCTTTCACCCTTTATATATCCAAGATGCGACTTGATTTCAAGTCCTCACCAAGGACACAGGCATGCATACAGAACCGAGAATATAGGTGAACAACTGTGCTCTATTTACATATTCAAAAAGATATTGACCCGATGCCAGAACTTCACTCCCCCCTCATACGAGTTCAACTTCTTGTCAACCAGGCCAATATAAACGAGACAACTAGCCTAGCAGTTCAATATAGCGTACAACAAGGCTTTCATCTTCCTAATATCCGTCTGTTAACCACATTGTTATGAGCCTTCTGCAGTAACTTTTGTGTGATATGCTGCCATAGCCACGTTAGGCTTTACGCTATGACCCTGAGGAAGTTCACAAGTTTCACTAACTGATGCAAACCTTACTTCAGCCGGAGGAATAAAGCAATCCATTGACAATCCTGGAACATTGAATGCCACTTCCTCAATTGCCCATGCTTCTTCCATTCTGGTCCTGGTATGACTCATTGACGTATCTCCAAAGCGGAAAAGGGTTACAACAGATCGCCCAGAATGAGCAATCATGATACCATCAACTGGCCTATAATCATCAAGGAAAGAATTGATCGTGGTCTCCCAGTAAACAGCATCACCTCCATTGTTTTGGATTCTGGTCAAATGAGAGTCTTCTAGATGAACCAGGAGGCCTGTCTTTTGGCTAAAGTAGCCAAACAAAACATGTCTTATGATCTCGGCTGGCCCTTCACTCCTAGCTTTCAAAGTTGCAGGATCAGCACATATTTTCAGAATAAAGCAATCATCTTCATTAATCTTCTTTTCCCCAATGCATCTTGCATTGGAGAACATGCTAGCAGTTGTCCTTGGGTCAAGACCCTGCAAACAAATGGAAGGTCAATCAAACAATTGTTTTCAAACTTGTTGATAGTCAAAATACAGGAACAACAACACAAGCTTCACCTGAAGTGCACGACGCAATGGCCTAACGGGACCTTTTGCAGCATGGGGACCAAGCCAAGGCGTATGCCTCCACACAAGCTTCCCGTTGCAGCCAGCGTGAACTTTGCTGCCACCAAGTGCAAGTTCCACATACCACATGTCCGGATTCATTTGCCACAGAACAAAGCCACCGGATTCTGCAGCTTTGGAGGCATTCCGGTTCTTTTTGACTTTGTTAGCAGCTTCAAATTCACAAGCTATCATCCTCACTTTTCCCATGGCATAAGCATTGTGGATGGAGTTTTGAAGCCTCTGCCCTCCTGAAGCTGCCGTGTACTGCTGCAATATATACTGAGCAGACGAGGTTTCCTGCCACAAAACCGCACGAAGAATAGTTTTAGAAGAAGTGTACATGGATGGACACTATAGGAAATCAACATTTATTGACAACCAGGTTGCATGAATCATGCATATGATGGCAAGTGCTGACTCAAACCTGCAGAGTATCAAGTACCGCATTCTCCATTCTCTTTTCTATTGTTTGTGGGCAGTTATTATCAATCGTATCCTGAGACTAAACTAACTCTAACCTCACATTTACAATTCATCCCATGTGCACGGTATACATGGCAGAAAAGAGTGTTGGTCTCTGAGGCCTTAGGTAATTATAGAAGCTGAAAAGCGAAGAAGATAATTTGAAGAGGACAAAAAAGAAAAAGAAACTGGTTTCATCGAAATCAAGATTGAAGAAAGAAATTAGTTCTTCGGAATTTAAGAAAGTTTCAGCTTGGAATCAGCATGCACAAGAACAGAGCAACTTTGTAAAACATTGCCAAAATCAAGTTAGACTTGAAATCTATCTTTTTGGATCATTTATATAAGGAGAAAACAGAAACATAGAGTAGACAATTACGTAAGAAGGCAATGAACTTGGGAGATTTAGCACTAGTCAATACATGTTTAAACTACGAAGGCCGCGTTTCTAACTAATACAACCCGCTTGACGAACTACTGAGGCGTCACAGTAAGAGGGAGTAAGAGATACTAACTATTGGGGTATCTTTGATGCTAAGATGAGGCAAAGGCTCAGAGCTGCTAACATGAACCGGAGCAAGCGGCGCACCCAAGACACCCAGCAACAACCTCAGATCGGACCGTTTGCACGCGTTCGAAGAGGCAACAGACGGCGTCCTCGAAAGCTGTCCTTTCATCCACTGGCCCCACCTCCCTTCAACCCTCGAATCACCGTCTCCGTCGTGATCTGGCCCCTCCTTCAACGGCGACAACGCCTCCGCCGGCCTCAAGCTCCCCGATCTCGCAACAATCAACGGGTCAGGCTGCGTCACGTGTCGGCCTAGCCGCTTCCTCCTCCTCAATAGACTCGACATTGGTGAAGCATTCCTCGCCGGGCTTTGGGCCTGTGACCTCGCCGACGACAGCCCCCGAACCACCTCCTCTTTCAGATCCGAGAAGAACCCTTGTTTTCTCTCCATTTGATGGCTCTGCTTCACTCCTCAGTAACAACAAGACCCGCCAAAATGAAAGCAAAGCTTGTTTCTTTACGGTGTTAGTGAAGAACAAGAATGAGAAAGAGCAAAACAAAAGCAAGTGGGAGAGTGTAAGAAAAAAGATAAAAAAAGCATAGGAACAGAACTGTACAGTGCTTGTTTTGTCCAAAAAAAAACATATTAGATAAAATTAATTATTGCCGCCAACACACTATCGGAGATTATTACTAAATTCCGTGTTTCTCGGTCTTTTATGATTTTATTCCGGAGTTTTTATTGGTACTATGGTGATGCTGTCATAAACCACTGTAGCTGACAGAAAATACAGTGGCAGAATACTTTCTCTAGACGGGGGTTTTGCGCCGTTAGCAACGGTCAACTGTAATCTAGCGACCAATAACCACGCCAAACGGACAAGCCACTCGCCTCTTTTCCGTCTCCTTCCACGTAGAAGCAATGCTACAAATTGGCTTTGCATCATTTGTGAGTTGTGACTCTCTAAGGTTGGTTGGCATTACAATTAATATTCGTTGGGAATTTTTTTTTTTTACTTCAATTTGGAGATGGTAGATGACTTCCAGTTACCATTAGCAAGGTCAAAAAACCAGAAGGATCATTTTCTTTTCATGTGGCAAGTGTCACTTCGATTCAAACTAAAAATCTCAATTGATAGATACAAAACTAAGTGATGCCATGTTGTAGGGCCTCGAGAAGTTTTTTCTTTTCCCGTGGCTGTATTTAAATCTTAATATCAAGGTTATATTTTGGGTAGTGTAATATTTATTATCTTGGTGGAGAGTTCAAGAAAAAGGCCACCATCTTCGTTCCATCAATGCAATGGGGTCAGTTGCAGTGCAAATGCAGGGGTATGAATCATATGATCCTAGTAGGTCATAACAAAACCACATCGAACACAGCTTGCGTTGCGTCTGGACTCAGGAGAAAAGCAGAGGAGCGGACAGGACAGCTACCCTTTTCTTCGTCTCACAATGTGTCCCATTCGGCAGTTATTACTTAGCTGCCCTTCAACTTACTGTTGCTCCAATCACATCGCCAATCACGCCAATATTCCCATGTATGTTTTTAGCCATTGTACTATTGTAGTGTGAACCCTCGCTTGCCGTAGACTAGACTGGATTAGTAGACTTTCGTGTGATTTTTTGTCATTAAAATATCGGCGAGGTGCGTTTCGCGTAATTGAATTGTTTACTTTCATATATCGATTTCAAACTTTGTCACGTCTTACGTACATTAGAGATTGTGAAATTTTAGCTAGTTTAGTCCTTTATTTTAACGAAGCTTCTATTTTTATTTCTTTAATTGTTAGTTTTTAGTTGAATCATCTAATAGGTATCGTCAATAATACGTAACATCAAACCTGTGGGCAATTACAAAATTTTAAACATACCTATCAGTATCCGGGACCTCTCGATTTATATTTGTTAGTTACCGATGATTTCTAAGTAATAACTCTTTCAGGATGTTATGCTAAACTATCGAAGATAGGTCCTTCTCTAAGTAGGTTGTTTTGCTTATAACATAAAATTAATAATCATTATTTTTAAGTAATTATAAAATATTAGGACAACCACATAATATTCTATAAATTATATGATGGTTACTTTTTTAAGGTAAATTAAAGCCAATTTTGATTTTAAGTCATTATTTGACAATTTAACTTTTTAGAACTTAAAATTGTCGAGAACTAATCATCATTATCAACACTCAATTGTAGTTCCACTGAGGTTCGGAATTTGGGGAGATCTCATACCTTTACTAAATAAAGGGATTGTTTCCAATAGATCCACATGCAATGTGTTATGAATATATTACAAAATAATAAATGGATGTGTAGACATATCTAAGAACTAAAGTCAAATAAATCAATAAATCAAATAAAAAAATTGTAAGAAAAAAACAACTAAATACAAAAATACAACACAATTCAAATAAATATTAAAGAGAAACAATACTCATAATATTAAAAATAATTAGCAAGAGTACTAAATATAACACAAAATAACGTACTTGTAGAACATGTCTAAGATTAGCAATAAACTTTAGGAGAAATACATACTATAAGAGACCCGTACCGAAAAAAGGTTTCAAGAGACCCAAGAGAGTTCATGCAATTCGTGAAAAAGAACCGAGTTGAAGGTTTCAATGCTTGAATATTGTATTTAATTATTCTACGTATGTCTAATTAAATATAATAAGGTTTATGTTATAGAAGTAGCAGCAGAGAAGGTAAATCAAAATCCTAATCACCAATGGTTAATCTATACCAGGAGAAGCAAGCGTAAAACCTATATGTAATAGCCAGTTTTTCAAATTGAGATATTAGAACCCTAGACTATTGCATAGAAACTATATCATTGAAAATTCATGAATTGTATTTTATTCACATGCATAATGATAGTATATACACATGAATTATGATTTAGTACACATTGCAAAGAATGTATATGCACTAAATTGATTTATTCTGGAATATGAAAGGTTTAAAATAACAACGATGTGAATTGTGTATTGTTTATGTCTTGCATTTTGATTTGATTGATTACAAGTAGTAAATTTGGAATTAATTGGTACAATTGGAAAATTGATGAATTAAAATGTACATTTGGTCTAGGCACATGGAAAATTAGGATGGTTAAGCCTATAATTGAGTGACATTTAGCATAGATAAATGATTAACATTTGGCATAGCTAATTAATTGGCAAATGACATTAATCATGGAGTGACAAATGGACTAATAACTAGGTGACATTTGGCAACAAACATGTAGAACAAATGGAGAACATGCTTAGGGACATATGTCATGGTAATATGGAGACACCTACCATCGAAGGTGTTAAGTTTCTATAGGAGTAAAATTAGTTTTGTTCATTTCTTCTTCTCACATCACCGAAACACTCTCACCTATACATCCCTGTGTCTTGCCTATGTTTGTGTCCAATTGCTGCACCAATAATCCATGCTTTCACCCTCACAAAGTTAGGTAAAGAATTAGAATATAATTGTTCTTGTTATATACTTTATTCCAAGCCAAAATCCATTCAATTCCCACCTTGAATTTGTGATGATTTTTGCGTGCATGGAGAGTTGAATTAGCTTGATCTTTGAGCTGAACTTTGAGCTAGATAAGTAAGTAAAAGATTGTTCTTTATGGCATGTTATAATAGAAAGTTTATGATGATGAAATTGGGATGAATTGTCTATTATGTTGATGATGAGGTTGTGTTGGAATGTGATAGTGAATTGGATAGTTTTTTTTTTGTTCTGATGCATGAAAGACAATAGTTATGAGATGCCATATGAATGATTTTGAATTAGAATTAGATATGAGATTGATGAGGAATTGACATATAATTAAGGTATACTTGGGGCATAATTTAGGAACTATTCTGAAGGTGTTTTGAAATTGGAGTGAAGGTGTTTGAATTTGGAAAATCACAGGAGAATGGGTGGTCCGCGATCGTGGCACTCATCCCACGACCATGGGCAGATGCATTAGCTTTTGTCACGATCGTGGGAAGGCACCTCACGATTGTGGGTAATGTTTTGACATGGTAAATTATGTTTTATGCAATTGTTAAACGACTTGAGGACGAGACACTTTACATTGGCATATTTGAACTTGATTGAGGCTTAAAAATGAACCTAGTTTGATGTTGGATTAAGTGGTTAAGTGTTTGATAAGTTTAGGTTGTTGATTGATGTTAAAACTTAAGGAATGGATTGTTTTGATATCAATGTATATGAATTTGGGAAGTATGAGTTGTTAATGGTATAAAGATGTTCTTATGAATGCAAATGTGATTCAAAGGATATGAACAATGTGAATTGAACATAACACCTATACATGTGTATGATTGAGTACTTATTTGATTAAACAAGTTAGTAAAGTGTATATATATGTGTATTGCATTATTTAGAAGCACAAATTGACCGACAACTTCTAGACATTGCCAGCTCGTCAAGGCAGTAGCTATCTGGAGCATAATGTGAGTTAACTTAGATGTTTACTCACTATATTTGAATTGTTCTTAATTAACGATTAGATATTAAACTGTTACCAATATGATTGTGTTAATTTCGGACATTGATGGTTCGAGGAGTTTGATATTCAGGACTGTATTGGAAGTGTTTATAAATTAAATGTGGATATGAAAATTATGTTCTCAACTATATATTGAATGCTGGATTTAGATATGATAAATGTGTTATATGAATGTACATACTAAATGAGAGTTATTGATAGCATAATATATGATTTGATGCATTTCCATTAAATTGATATGCATGATCAGATAAAGGAGGTGTGACCAGAGTGACCAACGTAAAAAAGAGCTTAAAGCTCAGAAATGTGCACACAGAGTCACAGGCTCAACAATTAATGAGCCTGGTTTCAACAATAAGTATAGGACAGTATCTGAAATGAGTCCGGTATTCATAATAGATACGAGACAATTAAATAGAAGCTCGGTCATAACAAAATAAAAATAAAAGCAGAGTCTCATGTGCATTGCATATATATCTTTACATGTATCGTGTGAAACATTGTAAAGAATGACTAAATCGAGTTAATATAATGTTATGCTATGTTTGTGTACATATGAATGACTGTGAAAAAAAAGTACTGAATTGTGTTGATATAATGATTTGCAATACTTGTATACATGTTGATGATATGAATGATTGAGGTGAAAGATTAGATTGTTCTGAAAAGATTATATGATTTGTTTGTATTATAAAGTGCTTATTGAGATATGATGTATAGTGTGATCTGGTATACAAAACTGTATGAGAACTAATTCAAGCTAATGTGATATACTTATGATGTTGTGTTTTGACTCGAGTGAGCACATCGATGATAGTTCACTCACTGAGTTCGCAAAACTCATTAAAATTACAACGTTGTTTTTTAAGTACTGAGAAGACCTAGCTTCTAAGGCAATCTAGCCAGTATTGTCAATTTTGGAATCAGGATTAGCTCAAAGGTCTTGTCAACTGATGTTTCAAGAGTTTCGATATATTGTTTCTGTTAGCAT
>JANKOD010000006.1:4180668-4194944 GCA_026284645.1 Erythroxylum acuminatum | reverse complement strand
AATAGCTCACCCTGCATATGTGTTACTGATATCATTAACATTTTGGCGCTCGTAATTCTTGAAAAGGAGTCTGTAGCAGCATTCTCTTTACCACTTCGATAATGCACTTCAAAGATATATCCCAAAAGCTTCAGTAGCCATGATTGTTGAAACAAAGTCAACAGACGTTGTTCCAGCAAGTATTTTAAGCTCCGATGATTGGTTTTGACGATAAAAAGTCTAGGGCTTAGGTAGTGATGCCACTGCTTGATGGCCTTAATTACCACCAGAAACTCCTTCTCATACGTGGATAACCCATGATGTCTCCTCACTAATGACCTACTTAAGAAGGCAATGGGATGGCCTTCTGTTGCGGTACCGCACCAATTCCTTGCCCACATGCATCGGCTTCGATTACAAATGGTTTGGAGAAGTCCGGTAATGCTAACACCGAAGCAGACATAATTACCTTCTTCAAGCTCTTAAAAGTCATCTGTTCCTCCTGTTGTCAGCTCCAACTGGCTACTTTTTCCTTTGTAAATAGTTCTATTAGCAGTTTTGTCGTCACCCCATATCCTTTAATGAACCTCCTATAATACCTAGTAATTCCCAGAAATCTCTACAACTCCTTAATACACTTCTGTACGGGCCATTCTTCGATTGTTTTTACCTTCCACAAGTCTGTTGCCACTCCTTCTTCGGAGTTGGTATAACCCAAGTAATCCACCTGTCGAGCTCCAAAAACACATTTGCTTCCTTGCAGAAATAATTGATTGTCCAATAATGTCTGAAGGGTTATTGAAATGTGTTCTATACATAATGTTAACGATGAACTGTATATAAGTATATCATTAAAAAAAACCAGGATGAAACGACGCAGATATGGTTTAAACATTTTGTTCATTAATCGTTAAAATGTGGGCAACGCATTCGTCAGCCCAAAGGGCATCACTAAGAACTCATAATGTCCCTCATGCGTTTTGAAAGCAGTCATTGGAATATCTTCCGGTTGCATTAGGATTTGGTGGTAACCTGAACACAAATCCAATTTAGAAATCAGTTGGCTCCGTGCAGTTCATCCAGCAATTCTTCAGTGAGGGGTATCGGAAAGTTATCTTTCACCGTATACCTGTTCAGCTCCCGATAGTCCACGCACATCCTCCACGAGTTTTCGTTCTTTTTGACAAGAACTACTGGCGATGCATATGGACCATAACTGTGGCGGATGAACCCCTGCTTCATGAGTTATTTGACTTCTTGTTCTATTATATCCTTCTGGGTTCCTGAATAACGATATGGCCTCACGTTGATTGTATCGACTCCATCCATCAGCATAATTTGATGGTTATACTTGCAATTTGGAGGGAGATGAGATGGTTCCTGGAACACCTCTGCATAATCGGACAACACTATATTAATCTCACCAAACGCACTCCCTTGTTCCTCCGTCATTCGCATCTGCTGGAGTTGATATTCGATTGGAGTGGAAAGTTGTATCATGAGCAACTGTCCACTCGACGAACATTGTAGCGTCTTCTGGAGCCCTTTGCTTGAAACAATCTTTGATTTGCCTTCTGGATCTCCACACAAGATCACCACTCTCCTTTCCCAACTAAACGTCATTGTCTGATTCCTAAAATTGCATAAGACGTCGTTTAATCCCACCAACCATTGGACCCCCAAAACAACATCACAACCTCCTAACGATAATATCAAAGCGTCCATACTGAATTAGACGCCTTGCATGGACCATGCAAAGTTCCTGCAACACTACCAACGTTGCAGTTGTAAACCTCCGCCCACCGTAATTGAAACATGATCAATTTATCTGAGGTCATACTTTCCTTTCCTTGCCACTGAAATGTCCACGAAGTTGTGTGTACTGCCATTATCAATTAGTATGTGAATCTGTCATCGTTGATGCATCTCCACTAGCCGCGTTTGCTTAAATTATGTCTCCCCTGAAAATCCTAACATTGCTTGCATGGAAAACATGGGACAGTCTTCGTCTACATAGTCTTCCTCCAGATCCTCCTCCTCTTGGTTGGTTGACACCTTCCCACTGTCATTCTCTTCAGAAACTACGTAAAATTGTAGCTGTCTCTTCTTACATTTATAGTCGAACGTGTACTTCTCGTCTCACCAAAAACAAAGCCCCTTTGCCCTTTTTTCAACATAGAGTTTCTTGTCAACATCAGTATTGCTTCCTGATTCTGAGCTAATGTATAAGCCTGATGCAGGGAATGAGGTTCCTGTAACTTCACAGCAACACTAATCTTCGGTTTAAGGCCTTTAATGAAGAACCCGACTAGGTATTCCTCTAAGAGAGAAAGCCTATTAGAGTGATGATCAGACTATGCATAATATTTTAGTACTGCCCCGTTTTGATTCAACTACTTAAAATCCCCCACAAGATCATCAAATATTTATGCGTCAAACTTCTGTTTAAGAGCCCTTGTGAATTCTGCCCACTCCATCACCCCTGTTTTATTACGATTTTTGATGAGCAAACGATACCATTCTTGTGCACGTTCATCCATTTACAAAATGGCTATGTTCACCTTCATCTTCTCTAGAGTCTGGTCTAACTGAAAGAAATGTTCACAACGATACAACCACAACTTGACGTTGTCGCCATCAAACGAAGGAAATTCAATTATGCTCAACCTTGTTGATGTAACGTTTCCTTCCTTTTAATGTTGCGACTGGCTGTTTTGAGGTGTATGATATGTTATACTGCTTCCTTCCCCCTGTTTCGACAGTTCTGGTGAAAGCGTTGTTCGTAACTCCAACATTTCTTTTTCCAGTTTCTCTATTCTATTTTGCACCTCCGATAGCAACCTCTCACTTCTATCCTGCATTTCTAGAAGCAGCCGTTCATGCCGACTTTGTGCTTCTACGAACATTTTCTCACTCCGACCCTGTGCTTCCATGAGTCCCCTCAAGGTATCTTCCAACCTTCTGAACTCCACTCCTCTAGTCCCTTCTGCCATTATCTGTCCCAAATCATGTGCTCTGATACCAAATTGTTGATAAAATTAATCCGTCACTCAACCACAACACACACGAGGTCTTCGAATAACATAAATTGGTTATAAAGAAAAAGAGAGAGAAAGAGTTACAAAGAAGGACAGAGAGAGACAAGAAAAGGATATCATTCTTTCAAAAAAAAAAACATGTCATACACTAATACATTTCACGAGTCATCCCCTATACACGAGTACAGAGGTGGTTCTCTGGTCTTATTCTAAACGCTGCATATAACACTAACTAATATTCCGGACGTTCTGCGTTCTTGCTCATGTTCTTTCATATTCGACAACCTCCGCAACAAAATCTGGAGAAAACAATTTAACCCTTTCAAATTGGCAATTCCCTTTTTATTCTTTCTTTCTTTCGGTTTGTAGTATTTGCACAAACTAAAAAAAACAGAAGATCTTCCATTTGCATAATCAAAATGTTACTTAAAACACCAACACCCTCACCGCAGAAGAGCATTCAGATTAAGGTGTGTATCTTATTGTGTGAAGTATATACGTCAAAAACTAAATATGCATTTCATTTGCGTCTAAAAGAGATCCTACTCTGGTATCTACTGGGTTGCAAATAAAAAAAGAAATCCCTCTTCTATGAAATTTAATTTCTCGGGTTTTGTTGGAATGATGTTCAGAATGAAATCGGTTGTTGGGTTTGAAGAGCAGACACCTGTTGTTTTCTTACAAACAACGTTGTTGGGTTGATTCGACTTAATCATTAAGATCTAGGGACCACAGGGAATTTATGATTAAAGCGCGTCTTTGATAGATTGGGCTATTAATTAGGAAAGCTTATGCAGGAAGAAACTCGCAAGGTAAGGGATTGTTATCAGAAAAATAGCATGGCCTCTGCTACCAAACCCGTCTTCTTGTAATGGGGTGACACAAAATCGAAATTAGACACCATCTTTCATGAACAAAAAATGCAATGTCTGCTATAGGAATTCACCCTCATTTTTGGGATCTAAGCTAATGGTAAATGATTTTCAATATCTTGAATTATAAATAAAATATTAAATATATTTACATAAGATCAAAATTCAAAATAATTTAGCTTTTACATAATGGTATAATGGCAAATTTAAGAAAAAAAAGTTTTTCTTTAATTGTCCCATTTTCGTATTACAACAAAGAGGAAAATTTTATTAACTCGTTGGCTTCCGCTATTTCAATTAATTACAAGTGAAAATATGCACTCAAGAGAACTCGTTTTGGCTTTAGACTACGTACACTAAGGAGAGCACTAAGCTTGTACTGGCTGAAGCTCTTGCTCCGGGAAACTGGCGCCAACTGGCTCGTATTTACCAACAAAGGTTTGTTGTCTACGTCTCCGAACCAACCATATGCCAGTACCAAGTAAACTAACAATAAGAGACACCACAATTCCAACCACCACACCCAAAAAGTGTAGCTGCCACCATGTCCTGCCATAGGAACCAACTGTTAATGAACAAAGTTGGAATAATGTCTGGAGAAGAGGTAAGATTCTCCTAGCATTGTAGATAGAAAGCCACACATTAAATAAGCTCAAAACCCACACCAAACACAGCTGGAAAACATCTTCTACCACCCTACAACTTTAGTAAGATAAATGCCCTAAGCCAAATATTGCATCTACCAAATTCCAGTCAGACAACCATTTGGATCCTCATCAGATTCGTTTTTCTTGATTCCCTCGTAGAGGAATGCTAAAAATCAGAAGCCATATCGCATATGATATGATTTGTTTATACATGAATGTGAGGACGTATAAACGTGTGGACATATGTACATCTAGTAGGACAGGTACAAATTACAAGGAACTCAAAATCCACTACATGCAATGCGCCAGTGGGTCAGAGATGATAAGAAGAGAGCAGCAAATGGAAAATCACTTACTTATTCCTTTGAGGCTCAACATTCCATTCAATCAACTGATAACTCCCAATCCTCTCTGGTAGTTGCACTCGGTGTTCCCTCAACCGTACAATTATGTCCTACAATTAATAATAACAAAAGAGGAGAGAGAATAATTTAACAGATGTGGATAAAATAAATCAAGTTGTATCTATAACAAACTAAAATGCTACTATATACGATACCATTGCAGTGTTTTTAGAAATGTAATCTCCAGACTCTGCAGGAAAGATGCCCCATCTAACACGATAATTATCACCATTCAAGGTGAAGTTCAACATATGAACCTGAAAGTAAGGCAAAGACATGAGCATTGGACCAATGTAAGTTCGTCTAAAGTAAGCAAATGCAAAGATGTTCTCCTAAGCTATAAAACTTAATCATACCTGTGAATTATGTACTTCCAATTCGTGGGCAATGAAAATTGCTACCTCAGTTAAGTCGGGCTTGATGGAAGAGTTATTTACACTAATTAACATGTCAAATGTAATAATTCCAATGTGAAAGTCACCTAAAATCATGATTGAGAAGGAGAGAGTAAGAATTACACTACAACAGAAGCTTCTAAACAAAGGATGCTAATTGTAAAGAAAATTACACTAGAAGTCAATACTGAAGTAAGGACCTCAGTGAGCTAAAGTGAAGATTAGATTCATAAATTACTCGAATAATTATATAATGCTTTGTTGGCACTAGTCTCACACATAACATTGTAGTTAAGTAGTTCAGATAATTAAGGTGCAGTTGGAGCTATAATTATCAAATCCTGTTTTGGAAAATTAAGAGTAACGGTACTGAAACTCATTTAGAGCTCAAACGATAAAGCTCCAACCAGATTGCACTCAAAACAAACAACCCACTCAAAACAAACAACCCCTTAAAACCAGATGAACTTGTCAAATTCAGCTCCAGCTGTGAGTTTTTAAACTTCCCTTCTAAGCAGGAAAAATGAAATCTGTTCTTGAAGTAGATTTTTCCATACCGTAATCAAGTATAACTAATTTTAACGGAGAAACATGTAGTTAGGCAAGAGGAGTGCAAATTGCAGTCAACCAGTAGTGGGGCCAGCAATATAGACTATAATTTTTTTCAGACTGCCAATACACACTATTGAGGCTCTGCATGAAGGACCTATGATAAATAAAGCTCACTCCACCTGGAAGAAAATCAGGAGGTAATCCAACTGGTGATTGAGTTGGAGGCACTATTCCACTAGTATTAGTACTAGGGAGAACCACAGGCGGAGGAGCAGGCACGCCAGGAATTTGCAGTCTTTTTGAGAGTTCAGAGCAATTAGTTTTCCAGAAGCCAATCTGGTCATTCTCTCTATCATATGTCACGAGCGTATTACGGACAATAATTCCTGCTCAGGTAACAAATATTAAGAAAGACAGTTTTACAATCCATCATTTATTAGGAGAAGGAAGGTTGGAGATACAGAGAAAAGGGAATCAGGAATGGGCCCTATCGAAGGGCAGGGATCATAAGAAAGCATGTACCCACTACAAATAGGCATACAAGGACAAGAGAGAGAGAGAGAGAGAGATGACAAATGCAGGAACATACCTCCTAAAAGAGTGCTTCCATCGTTTTCATTCTGGAATATTCCCAAGCAATATGCACCACTTACCCTTGTATGCTGTAGTACCCAGAACAAGATGAGATAGGGAGACAAAGAGCAAGGGATCAGGAAAAGATGGATATTTAAACAGAGAACTACAAGATGAGTAGTCCAATTACCCGAAATAGATAGTTCTCTGGAGATAGGGTCAATTTGTGACCATTGCCAAAAACCATGTCAAACTGAGGGAAAACCTTTGACAGCCCCGAGACTTCCCTATATCAATTTCATGTAGCAAGGGAAAAGGTCCATCAGATTTGAAAAGCCAAAAAAATGAAGTAAACGACATATGTATTCTTAGCAAAAGCATCACCTTCCAGCACCGACAAAACACATATCATTGAAACTTGGATCTGGTCCATGGATCCGTTTGAGAGATTTAGTTTCTTTCACAATCTACATTGTCATAGAAAACTAAAGTAAGTTGATGAAGCAGTAAAAGTCTCACCTGCAGCTTGAATGGAGAAAGACTATCAATCTGATAGATTCTCTGGGCACATATTATCCAGACTTGGGTTTGGGCATAAGCATAAAAAGAGTCGAGCTAAAAAAGAGTATCCACAGTAAGCCATATGAGGCCGAGTTAACGCCAGATCTAGTTACCCTCTATAGGGAAATCTACAACAAGCAATGCAAAAATAATGTACCAAATCCAGAAGGTGATCATCTCTTAGGAAGACTGAACATGCTACTCTCTTAGAAAGCCTGGCCAGAAATTAGATAAATAAATTTGAAGGGCTCTTTGAGATGCATTAAGATATCAGAATATGCCTGGTTCACAAGCATCTATCGCAAAACTACCGAACATAACGCATGCAGGCTTTTCAAGGAAAATCCACCACATATGGAAAGTCCAAGACTAGACAATGCAAATTCCCAAATGCTACCGGCTTGAACATGCCATTTTCTTTTCAGAAAGTATAATTAAACCAGAAAACCATTTTATAGCTAACAATGTATGCTGCATGGTGTTGCTTTAAAAAATGCTTTATTGAAAATTAAGAAGACAAGGAAACAGAAATCTAATAGCAAAATGTACAAACTAAAGCGACCAAAGAGTTTACTTACGGCATCCTTAATGGCATGAAAAGCTTCTTCTGGAAAGTAAGCATAGGTAGTCCCACTATCCATGACTGTTCCGTGACTTCCATCAAAGACCTTTGGATTCAACTTCAATGGCTTCCCAGCAATGTGTATTTCCTTCAGGTCGATATTGTAGTAAGGACTGTTGCCATTCAAAAACTAGAACATTTGTGTGAGATGCACTAAAATGGAATACCAAAGAAAAATGGGTTGGTGCCAAATAGAGCATGATTTATACCTGCGGAAAGGATCAGAATGGGTGAAAACCATGTCTTGGGGAGGAGAAATGCTTCCAAGAACCATTGCACCACCGCCCAAACCCATTCCACCATAGCATAATGAAAATGAGTCACTAATAACATGGTTTTCAACAAGTTGGTCAACAATACTTAGCCGGTCACTGCCCAATCCCATTATGCCATCAGCACGTTGACGAAAGAGATCACCAGTTTCCAGATTCTCACATCCAAACACGAATCTCTGGGGTGCAAGTTCACTTTCAGTTCCAAAAGAAACTATATCCTCAGCAAGAACACCGCTACTGGTACTCTTTTCAGCATACCGTCTTTCATAAATGCAGAGCTTCCCGTCGTCATCACAATTACAACTAGGATTGCAGTTCACAGATTGGTAACTGCTGGACAACTCCGGTTGAAACCTGGGGTCCTAGAACAACACTCAAAATTGCTCTCAGATACCTAGCACATGTTTTCATTGCAAAATAGTACTTAAAACAAGATTTCACACTTCGCCAGAACATCCCCGGTTATATATAATTCTTTGAAATAACTTAAGGAAGCCTGCAGGTGCAGGTAGGCTGTTGCGGTAATTGCGGTTGGCGCAGGCACAATTTAAAACCTTTGGATTTAATTGAATCCGGACTACTCTAACTACTGAATCTAAAAGGTTCCAGCAACCAAACAAAGAACAAACCTGATGCTTGCCGCAATGCTGACAGCCCGAGCACGGAACGTACGTGACCGAACTCCCCGTGTCCACTATAAGAGCGAATTCTTGTGGAGGCGTTCCAATATACAAACGGGTCGTATAATAACTGCACAAATCAGAATAAGAAAAATCGAAAACAAAAGGAAAAAGAAAGCACTCAAGCAATACCCGTGGTAGAGAAGATCGTCGTAGAGGCGCATGTTGGCACTAGGGAGTTTGGAGTTCTGAAGATGCCGGCGGCGGTAACCGTCGTGGAAGCCGGCTCTGAGGAGAAGAGAGTTGTTAGGAGTGGAGAAATGGAGAGGGATTATCATCGAAGACAAAACCACACCCCAGTGGAGAGTTACAAGAGCTGAGAGACAAAGAAACGGGAGCGAGCAACGGCGACCCATCCCGGTGGCTGGTCAACGGAACCAACCAACCAACGAACCAGAAAGAATATATATAAATCTAGCCCGAATATATAACGTAAAGCACCAGCAGATGTTTTATTATTTAACAATTAAAAAAAATATTAAAGTTAGCTAAGATCCATGCTCCCCAGTCCACATATTACATATCCTTTTCTTAGGAAAATCTCCTGTTTTTTTTTTTGACATTAAAATCTCCTGTTTTATTAAAATTCAAATGAAAATAGTGATGTTTCCATTTGTTTAGGCTTTAGCAGATCATATCATATGATTTATAACTTAAATTTTAAATTAAATAATCAAACTTTTAATTTTTTTAATTATAACCCAATATTATTATTCCTTAACTTGCCAAATAAGTCTAATATTTTTAAATTATACTTTTTTTTTGTTCACGAGGTATCTTAAGTGGGTCTCAATTATAGGAAGACCCCTTGCTCGAACTAAGTAGATCCCTTGCGGGAGTTTTAAATTAGACTTTAATAAAAAGTGTGAAACACTTATTGTAACAAGCATAACTGCTGTGCTATTTCGAGAAGAATATGTCATACCAAACAACGACATAATTTTTAATAATCTGAATGAAATCTCAATTTACCATCCTAGTGCCTCTTTTGTGCGAGAACAAACTTATTTAGGGTTTTCAATTCTAACAACTTAGGCGGACAGTTTTAATAATGTTTTTCATTTCAAAATTAATTAATTAGTTTAATTAAATCTGAAATGTATAAATATTTAACGTATATGTCTTATGTGACAAGTTACTTTAGTAACTTTAACGGAGATAATAACGTCGAATTATAATTGGAAAAAATAGAAGCTTAAGTATTTAATTGCTGTTTTTAAAATTTGGGCTATAATTAAAGTTTGAGATTTTTTTTTGTAATTAACCCTTGTTTAAATTTAGATAATTTCCGATTTTGTCCTAAATTGAATAACCACAAAAGTGAATAATTCCTAAATTTTAATCTTGACCATCTCTTCCCTTTTCATCTATTTAATATTAGAAAATATTTATTAAAAAAAACGTAAAAACCAGACTTTGTAACCACTCTAAAGGAATAGACTGCCTGAAAAAAGAAAAAAGGTAGTTGTCTCAAAATTAAGCGTGTTATGGTATACTCGAGCGACAAGGCATATAGAATTTGGAGTATCCTACTTGCATGCAATTCACATAGTTCATCAATCACATCATCAAAAATAGGAAGATGATGTCATGTATGAGATAGAGCAACATTGATTTCAATCATCTGACATATCCTGTGGATAGAGCTACCAAGGAATGGAATCGAAAACAATACAACTAGAAAATGGACAAATAATAATCCTCTTTTTGTGTGTATAACGCAATCGGCATGTACAGTTCTTAAACAAGAGTTTATCTAATCTTGGCTGTACTCTGCGCTCATCATCTCCACTCCATCCACGCATTAGAATAAATATTGCCAGTGACAACTAATCTGGCTACAAGAACTACACATTGGTCAACACGATGAAACATGTACATGAGCAAAAACACAGTTACGGAAAGACTGATTATGCTTAGGGTCATTTACTTATACAAGTCCATTTGTGTACTTCTCCCCTTGTTCTTGTTGAACCACTCCATCACCTTCTTGCCATACATGTGAGTGCGCAGCAGCTCAGCGTGCAGAAGAACCATACGTGCTAAAGCTAAATGCACATGTCCCGGCCCTCGCTGCAAGTGGCAGGAAACACGAAGTTAATTCAAAACTATGGCTATACAATTTCATCACAGTTTTTTTAACAACTCAAAGTCCAGTGATTAGGTAAAATATATGCATCAGCAGGAACATGGAGTAATGGAAGATGTTTCCATCCAACACCAGTTGTTGAGATTAAAATTATGTCAACTAAAATTTAAGCTGCTCTGTTCCTCGTTTCCACAGAATGGGTAGGTGGAACTTCAACTGATGGATAAATCAAGATTTGTTTGTATTTGCAGTATAATTAAGACCAAGAACCTACTGAACCAACTCAAACAAGATCTAGTTTGATGATGTCAAAACAATAATGCAGCTCTAATAAGTAAAAGAGTGATCAGATTGTATATCAAATGATGTTTCAAACCTTGGAATGTGTTAGTGCTGCTTGGATGACATAGTTCCCAAATGCATCCAGAAGAAGCATAGGAGCATTCTGGTTTAGAACAATCTCCATAATTATTTGCGTCAATTGTTCCTCTTTGGTCTCTGCCAAACACTTCTCCACTACATTACTACCATACTTGTCGCAGGACAGGCTTACGAAGTTCCCCTCAAGCTGTGCCAGAAGGCTTGCAGTGATACGTGGCACCTTCAGTGACAGAGTGTGCTGTACTACATAGTTTCTGGAGCCACGAATTTGAGGAAAATCAACCTCAAATTAGAAATAGAGAAGTAAAGCATAGATCTTGCGTTTACAATAAAACAAACAAACCCGAAAGGGTCTTGTGCCAGTTCTAGTGCATTTGCTATTATTGGGGCCACGAGCCGATCTCTAATTTCTCCTCGGGCATGATCGACGCAATGTTGTAGAACACAGCATCCACTTTTGTTTGTTGCAATTTCAAAGCAATTTGCTGCTACCATGTTAAGAAAATGCTGCCATAACATATCAAACACGTGTTTCTTTATAGCCAAAATTTCCACGGAGAAAAATCACAAGTCCTAAAGAAATTTCAAACAACGTAGTAAGTTTAATACTTAAGAGTGAAATTGCTGCTTGGTTACAGAAAAGTGAAGCTCCAAGGATCAGTCAATTCACAGGTCTTGATAAAAGCATTAAGTGTGAAAAACCTAGGGGAACAGTGTTTATAGTGGGATCTTAGAGAAAGATATACGACAGAATGTTTTAGACAGTGTAAAGAAAGATTGGAGTAATCTAAACAGTACAAAGTTACATAAACAAATACAGTGAAACAATTACTAGTGCATCAACAGCAATATGAACAGAACAGTCAATGAACCAAATATAGCAAGGAGAAATAAATTTAAGGAGTCACCTTAATGTCTTCAAGGGAGAAATTCTTCACGCAATAATGTACAACATGTTGGCCATTTGGGTCCTTACACAATAACGCTGCTCCAAGGCTTAGAGCTGTGATGACTATTGAAATTTGCTGTGGTGTGTTAACATAATGTAGCAGTGTCTGTACAGAGCGAGTTCTGATACCAAACCAAGAGAATAAAAACAAAACACACTCGACCCAAAAAAAAAAGTACTTGATCAACAAGGAACCAAATGCAAACTAACCATAAACATACCCATGAATGTCTAGGCAAATTGTTGTAAGTTGATGTTCATGTCGTGTGACGTTCCGCAGGATCCGAGTCATCTGTTCTTCTTTACACACCTCGAAAAGCTTTTGTACAACATAGTTCCCATATTGGTCAATCATTAACTCAGCGACATGGTCTATCACCTCAGAATATACCATGAGTATTTCCTCCTCGGCAATACCCGTCATCTTCTTTTGCAAGAATCGACACCCATGTTGATCCTTGGCCAGCGTAACAATCTTACCTTTCAAATCCTTCACAGACAAGTAATTCGAAGGCTCTTGTAACCAATGAGACGTCTTAGTCCTGTTAGGATTTGCGAATTTATTGTTTTTAGACAACAACCTGTTCGGCAACCCTTGAAAAGATTCTCGACGTGGCGTTTCTCTTGAACGAGGTGGCAACGCATTGCCGTTGTTAAAGGGTCCGCCGATATGAGGAGATGGATACGAAAAAACATCAGAGCTAGGCAACATATGCCCATAATCCTCACTACCCACTGGCGCATGACCTCTGAAGCCATCGAAAGCCATACGGTGTCCGAAATCTGCCATGTCAACGGGCCAACAACCCCGAGGTAAATGTTGTTGGGAGCGAGGAACTGACCTGAACAAGGCATCACCGTTGCTATCAGAATATGGATACGAGGTTTGGGTGTTGGAGGACATACGAAGGCGAGAAATAGTAGCTATCAGGTCCTCGTATGGAGTGGAAGTTTGCATTGCCGATGTGAAATGGTTAAACTGGAAGTGAGGAGCTTCTTGTTTTTGATCACCGAATTGATCCATCTTGAAAGAGAACAAACAAAAGCAGAAGAAATTGGGGGCTTGGAAGAGGCTGCGAAAGTGGCGATGTGAGGATTTTGGGGAAGTTGAAATCTTTAAGGAAAGGAAGAAGGGGTTATGAGAGACAAAATCGGAGATTTAAATGGGAGATAAGAGTCTTGAATGAGAAGGGAAAAGATTTGACTGAAGAAGAGAGAGATTTTGAAGCCGAGTGAGATAGGGAAGATAGAGCGGTACCGTAATTATTTTGCATGGCATTTTTGGTAAGATTTGGTGGGCGATGAGAGAGAAAGGCTAGAGACTGAGTGAGAGCAAGAGTATTTGTGAAGTGCTTTTACCTAGGACTAGGAAATTAACTACTCTTAGTCAGTCTTAATTTGAGACGTTGACCAATTCGGGCACCTTCGCGTTTTGTCCGAGTTCAAATCCTTTACTTATTATTATTGGACACAACAAGACACCATAATATTGGACAAAAAATCTGAACTCGTTTTATCCCTCCCTCCTAACCTTGTTACCGGCACATTTGTTCATTCTATCACTAACGGGAATAATCTCGATCGGTAACAATACAACTCTTTTTAAACATATTTGTATTTAGTTATATAAAGATATGTATGGCATTGGCAATATCCTGACATGATGAGCATGAGAAATTTTCGAGAGTTATCTATTACCAATAGGGATTAATTTTAGATTAAGTGGAGAATTGTTATTATATTATCATTATTTTTTTGTTATGTTGCAAATTCAAAAATTGAAAACAAGATTATATTTAAGTATTTATACCAATTGACCTTTTGACTTTTGAGAGTTACAGGTACACAACCATTACTCCCTTTCACCGACGCGTCTTTCATTGAATGAGAAATTTGATTAATTTTCTGGCTCTCCAATCACTTAATTCTGTGTAGGTTTATAATTATGAGATGGGACCATGCTTTTCATTCTAGTACGAGGATAGGAGTTCCGGACTTTCATCCGATACACCGAAATAGCGAATGTTCCTCTAAACAGTAAACACACGGCATTGACGGCCAGCCATATACATGTGACAAAGTCAAACTAATGTTTAAAAAATCGGACCGGTAATTAAATCAGAGAAGCAACTGATTTAAGGGTTAATGATTTAACTAAAATTTAACAGTGATCGAACCGGTAACTAATAAATATATAAATTTTTATTTTATATATTATATATATAAGATAATTTTTAAACATACTATTTAATTATTTAT
>JANKOD010000006.1:4159097-4180568 GCA_026284645.1 Erythroxylum acuminatum | reverse complement strand
ATAAATATATAAATTTTTATTTTATATATTATATATATAAGATAATTTTTAAACATACTATTTAATTATTTATCTAAATGTAAATTTAACTTAAACTTCAACTTTCAAATTTCAAAATATACAAGTCTTTTTTTAAGTTCACCAACATATCACAAAATAAGATAACAAAACTTACTAATCATATTTTATCAAAAAAATATATAAAAAGATCACTAATCACAGGTTGAAATCATCAAAATCAAGACATTAATGGACAGGCCAATTCTTTTTTTCATCGGTTCAGCAATTTTTACCCGTCTAATCGCAAAATAAACGGGTCAATCACTCACAAAAAATAAAGACTAAACCGAACCATTTTATGATCCAAATTACCGATTTTTCGGTCCGACTGACCAATTCAGTCCGGTTTTTAAAATATTGAGTCAAACAACTAATTAACCGCCTTTGAACCCGTTTTGCCCATTTTTTTCTAGTGGAAACAGTTCACCTGTCGTGTCCTTAGGAATTAGACGACAAGTCGGTGAGGAGTTTTGTTAATGCAAGACAAAGGTCGAGAAGGACATGGACACACCGTAAAGATCAATATCTCATGGCAAGAAGCCGAACATGGCTTTAACAAGAAAGCCCATAAAGAAATGAAATCAAGTTTCCAGAGAGAGCGCAAGACATCATAAAGATACAAAAGAGGTTTGTCGGACTAACTTGGGTCACGTCTGTACATTTTCCATTTGACTATCGTACAAAATCTGTTACATCAAAGAATAACTAATCAACTCGTCACATATGAGTGAAGAGAGTACATCAAAGCCATTGCAGAGAGGGTGACTGGTCATCCCATTGCAAAACATGGTCTGAAGCAGGGGTAGCAAAGGAATTCCTCGTTGATTGCTAAATAAAACCTCACCGTATAGAGTTGACACTGCAACTTACTTCGACAACAACCTGCAACATGTCTGAAACTGTAAACCACTGTTTATGTTAGGTATTATTCATGACAAAGAACTTGACTTTTGATAAGAGTCTCATTAACTGTCATTTTACGCAGCTGGCTTTTAAGGGCAGCACCAACATTCTGATTGTTCAATACTTCTTGGAATTCAACCTAACTCAATTTCCAGTATTAGAAACCCTCTTGGATAGCTCCAATCCGAGCCATGTAGAAGTGAGAGTACCTCCATGTGAAACAAGATAAATAATGAATGCTATGTATGCAACTGTGCCAGCACAGACCAGAAAACCAAACAGCAATCCATTAACCTCAGATGCGAAGAAATCAATCATGAGGTATCCATTGATAACTATGACGAGAAAAGCAACAGTCCACGCCATTCTCTACAGAAGAAATGGAAAGAACTTAGACGGACCAAGTGAAACTAAATTTGGCTTCAAGCCTTTCAATAAGTAGAACATTACTGATCTCCACTATCAAATGACTAAAGAGTTCAGATTTCAACTCGTTTCAAGATTTGTAGGCAAATAGAACAAGGTAACTATATGCATAATAGTCTAGTGGCAGCAGTACCACCAAAATTTTAGTGTATCAAAGAGTAAACAGCAGAGTAGTAGCATCAGTGCATTTAAGTATAAGATACTCCCCTTTTTTTTATTTTCTTGCCCATGTTATTTTTTAATTCTATTTTCCCCCAATTAACCGTTTTAAGTGATAATTATTTAGCAAGAAAGAAACTTTCTCTTATATTAACCAATCAGCAGCCAGTAACTGCACATGCCTGCTTAAACAAAGTAAAAACATAAGTTTATGGCTTACCTCAAGAAGAGGCCCAATTCTAAAGACGCCCATTATATGCTCCTTGGACACCATGGTAAGAAGAGGGATAAGTGCAAAAGGAATTTGCATCGACTGAAGCACATTAAGCCATTCATTTAAAACATCCAAAGATGATTCAGATCTGTTGAATACAAGAGCTACAACCATAGTAGGTAGAATAGCAAAACTCCTTGTCACCAATGCCCTCAGCCATTTCTTCAAGCGAAGGTTAAGAAAACCTCCCATGATAAATTGACCAGCATATGTGCCAGTTATGGTACTACTTTGTCCAGCTGCCAACAATCCAATACCCCATATATAAAGAATTGGAAAGACTCCCCCTCCATATTTCTCTTCAAGATACTGCCCCGCATTCACTAGTCCTATGTTATTGGCTTGTTTAGTACCATGGAATCCCTTTGCAAATACGGTTGTTAAAAACAAGTTAATCATGAAG
Source organism: Erythroxylum acuminatum (assembly GCA_026284645.1). Taxonomy (NCBI): domain Eukaryota; kingdom Viridiplantae; phylum Streptophyta; class Magnoliopsida; order Malpighiales; family Erythroxylaceae; genus Erythroxylum; species Erythroxylum acuminatum. The sequence continues at coordinate 4,178,343 of JANKOD010000006.1, read as the reverse complement.
GACACAAAAAGGGCTAATGCCGACTCAATAGTGTAGTAATTCAGTGCCTCTTGAACACGCCCTTTCTTCTGTGGATCAATCTTCCTTGACTGCACCAAAGCTGAATGCAAGAACACATTGTGAGGCATTATGACACAACCCACAACACCCACAGCTTGTCGAATCGTTTTAGAACTTAATCTTGGGATTAAAAGACCTAGAAGAACAAACAGAATTAATTTCATCTACCAGGGAAGCCAAGAATGATCTGGTAAAAACTGTTATCAAGAATTCATATGTAACAAATCAAAATCTTACCCAATAGAAGTTCTTTTCCACTTGGTTTAGTATCACCAAACATCCAGGCAAATGATAAAGCCATAGTTGCTATTAGAAACGCAAAAACTGCTTCTAGCCTTCTCACTCCATAGTTTTCTAATAGTAAAAACACGAAACTGTCCATGGAAAAGTTAATAACAGTCAATACAAGAGTAATTTCACTGCACCCCTGAATAATGCGATAACCAACTGAATAATCAAATTCCAGAAAATAATAAACGCTCTTTAAGAACAAGACAACAGGAATACAGAGGTAGGAAAAAAGGGAAAAGAAAGGAATAGGCTTAAACCAAGTAGACCATTCTCCAATAAGAGCCTTGCCAGCTAGAATGATAAAGCTCTAAAGCCTGAGAATGAACAATAATTTGGTGACTTCAATGTCTAAGCTATCAAATTTATATCAAATTACAGTAAAATTGGGACTTCGACAGTACTAATTCAACATCAACCATAAGTTACGGTTATACAAAAACACAAAGTATGTTGTAAAATTTGGAATGAGAAGAAAAACTGCTTCTAATTTTCACTCCATAGTTCTCGAAAAGTAAAATCATGAAACTGTCCATGTAAAAGTGACACCATCGACATGTGGACAGTTTCATTCCCACAAAACTCATTAGCACAGTAAACTAATGCGTGGTGAAAAGACAAATTCTACTTTCATTCCAGAAAAATATTAAAAGCTCTTCAATAGCAGTCATGCAGAAGTAGGGGGAGGGGAAGGAGAAAAGGCTTTAATCAAGAGGTCCATTCTCCAATGCACATAAGCATCAGAACGCATAATAATTCATTAACTTCAATATCGGAGCTGTAAAATTTATATCAACGAAGTAATATCCATAGACTAATACTTCGACTTCGACAAGACTAATTCAGCATCCAACATAAGTTTATCAATTGCGAATTATAGAATTTGGCAACGTGAAAGAAAATATGTCACACGACAAACAACCACATTAATACATACCAATCTGACGCCGTAATCACCACACCAGCCCAAAGTGGCAAAACCCCATTACTCAAAATCTGAATAGCAATGGCACTCCCTATAACCTCCTGAATATCAGCCCCAATCAACGCTACCTCAGCCATTAACCATAAACTAAATCTAGCCCAATTCGGATACTCGTCTCTACACAATTCCGCCAAGTGCCTGCCGGTGGCAACTCCCACACGCGCCGACAACATCTGGATCAAGAACCCCATGATTGTAGCCCACATCAAAAGCCAAAGCAAAGAGTACCCAGCAATCGCACCCGCTTGAAGATCACCCTCCAAATTTCCGGGATCTAAAAACGCTATGCTCATCAAGAACCCTGGCCCCATAAACAACCACAGTTTTTTCCACGAGAATGGCGGCACGAGATCGACGTCTTCCATATCAAGCCCGCTTTCCTCGTCGGTAATTACGATCTTTTCTCGCGCCTCGAATGCCACTTCATCGGAAAGCTGACAATCGGGAGACGGTGATGTCAGAGAGTGGGGTGGCGGTGACGGCAACAGCCGATTGGATTCCTCGCTCTTATCGTCGTCCTTGGAATCTTGGTCTTCTCGTGACTGGGAGTCCATGTTTGTCTGATTCTATAGCCCACCGTGATATTCTGCGTCCAGGAGAGGAAATTTCTCTCGGTAGCTGCGGCTGAGGCCAAGGCTAACGTAAGAGCAGAGAAGTAAGATGCAGGCAGCTACTAGCTCCTTCGCCCACGACACATAATGTAACGTAATATAATGGGATGCAAAAGTTTTCTTCTTTTACATCTATACGGCGTCGGTCAATAGTTTTGTTTTGTCGTAAAGCGGCTGCGGCTGTGTGTGTGTTGAAACTATTTCTTCTAGATAACAAAAACAAAAACATCGAATTAATAGTCAGATTGTGTAGTTTACGTTGAATCGCCGACGTCGGATTTGCTTTTTCGTCAACTCACAGAGTTTGTGGCCATTGCCTATTTGCATCCCCACTTTTTTTATTTTTTATTTCCTTTTATATACTTGTTCAACTTGGATTACTCATTCTAGTGGTATGGAATGATTTAATCAATCAATTTAAGCTTAATTATGTTTGGTCTGCTTAATTATGTCTAATGTTCGGAAGTTAGTTTTGACTAAGAAGATCCTTATAGCTCTAATGTTTGTCATGCCTTATGTTTATAGTTGCTAGAGGGAGGTTCTATTTAGGTTCCTATTGTTGTGGTAGCTTATTTCCTTATTGCTGGTTCTTCTTTTGTGTTGTATATAACGGGATTTTCCTTTTGATGACCCTGTAATTTTTTCTCTATTTATACTAATTTCTTTTTTTCAAAACAAAAAATTGAAAGCTAATTATGCATGTCATGTTTAACTTTCAGGATGTTGCATGAGGTTGGTAAAATTTCAACTAACAAAAATGAAAGAGCTCCAACTTTTCATATATACAAAACAATTTTCGACCTGAATCAACGTGCATATTACCTATTAAAATTTTTAAAATTATTTATCGTAAATAAGAAATTTGAGCATATTTTTAATTGTTTTTGACTAATATTACAAAATTAGGTAAATTTCTTGATTTAAACCATAATTTAGCTTATATTTTATGACAACTTGAAAAGTCCTTTAATGTAACTTTAAGCATATATCATAATTTAAAAAATGTTAATTTTTTATTAAAACTAATATAATATAATACAATGGATGAGTGTAACTATTAAATACGAATATGAGATAACTATATTAGAAATAGAATTTTATTACAGAGTAATAAGTTTATTTAATCAACTATTATCATTCATATTGGACTTTTCAAATCTTATTCTATTAAAATTATTACAAGTACAAAAAATGACCATAAAATATTTTTAATATAGTTGTATCTTTGCAAGGATAAAAATTTGGATAAAGAATCTAAATCTAGATAATTTATTAATATTTGCATACTCCAAACTTTAAGTGAACAAATAAAGTTAGAATATAAATGATATTATGATAAAACAATTGCATAGATGAAGCACTTGTGTGGCACTTACATTGCTTGACCAAGTCTTGTATAGTTGTTAAGATAGGATTCTTTTGTATATACTGTTAGCTAGTTATTAGGAAGATTTGATTAGCTAGTTATTAGGAAGATTTGAATTTAAATTTCTCTCCTAGAATGTAGGAGTTACCTTGTGTAAAATCTTGTATTTAACTCTTGTAAATTTCATCAATAGAATCATTCAATTTCCTCAACAATCATTGTTATCTTTAAATTGATATTTATGTAAATTAAAGTTTATAAATCTTGTTATATTTTAAGTGTATTATTATCCATATTTGTCTGAATGAGAAGATGTTAGAGTCATTTAGAAGCTAACAAGATGGATAATGACTTTGTAGAAGGGATTAGAGATTGATTAAAGCTCGAAGATATTGAAAATTAGAGAAATTTATGGACAAACACCGAATTAAGCTTGGAGATAGGCGCTTATCTCTCACAAGGTTCAAGAGATGAATTATCAAAGCTAATCGAAAGTAGTTAGAATATAGTGTTAGACACCAATTACATGATAGTTTGAGATAATTGAAGTTCTGAAAGCCAACTGACATTAGTGTGGAAGCTGTTCCAGCTATGGATCTAAAAGAGTGTAACAACCACACGGAGTTTTAGTGATTGTTTTAGGGGTTTAATAGAATCTATAAAGGCTTAAGAGAGAGGATTGGAAGAAGATCAACCTTAACTTAGACACAATTAAGACATCTTCTTCTTTTATGTTCTATCTTTCCTTCTTTGCTTTTTTAAGGACAAGATTATTTTGTTTTAATTTTGTTGTAGTAGTGATGTTTAGGAGATAATTCCCTAGTTAGGTTTTAGTGATTTTGTTTATGATAGATACTTTAATTATCAATGTGTGAATTAGTTATTGTTTGGTTGAATTTATTATCTTTTATCTTAATTATTGAGTTTGTGACTGACCATTATAGATCCAATCTTAGGGATTGTATGAAGGATCAAGAGATGAAGTATAATCTATGCATTAGGAGAATAAACACCTTATATCAAGAGAAAGAAATTTCCTATACTATTGTGATAACTAAAGAGAATCATTGTATCAATAAGTTTGATTAGGTTGAATTGTGCATCAGGAGTTGGTAATTACCTAAGTTGCATATACATATATGCCTCAAGAGAGGGCATAGATACATTAGGTTAATTTTTATTTCAATCTTCATAATCAAACTGCATGATAATGAAATTCTACATAAGTGAACTATGAAAACTTAATCATTTGTCTTATTGATTTTTTTTTCATTTAATTATCTTGTTTTTATTAGTTTAGATGATAGTTACTTCTTACGAAATTTTGTTTACTTTAGATTTGTTATTTGAATATGATTAAAAAGTATGGTAATATAATCCTCATAGTATCGATACTTTAGAATACTACATAATTTTTAACTTGTTACAAACAATTCTGTGCAGCTTGTACATGGATTTGATAATGTATGAATATTATACTTCTTGGAATAAATAAGTTAGTATTAATATTTTTGGCAAAGCTTTAGCAATAATACTATAGTACGAAGGTAGTCCATAAATTTATTAGTAATTATTTGAGGTTTCTTTTTTAGAATAGACAATTATTACTTATCACCTATTTTCTAAAAAGATGCAAGCACATCAAAATAATTAAAATTACATTTATAAAATTAAAATTGAAGTTAATGAAATTTATAATAGATAAACTTTGCAAATTCAAGGCTCTCAAATATGTAGTTAGGATTTTCTTAATATGAATAAGAAAGCTTCTAAATAGGAAATAATTATTAAACATCAGATACAAACTAACTCAATTATGACTTTAATATAGCCTTTGTTAAACTAAGTCTTCAAGCTTCATTATATTATATCCATCAACTTATTCAACTTTAAGAACATAACTATCTTCAGAGGTTTGGTAAAAATATCCATAACTCAAATCTTCAAAAGAGTGAAAGTATCAGCAATTTCTTGATCTTTCACCAAACCTTGAATTTCGTGAAACTTGATCTCAATTTGCTTAATACGTCCATGGTACACAAGATTTTTACACATTGCAATCGCTAACTAGCTACTGCAGTCAATCTTTGTAGGCTTCATTTATTAATGTTGAAACTCTTCAGGCATTCTTTTAAGCCACAATGATAAAATAATAGTAGCTCTAACTGCAGTATACTGCATTTTGACAATAAACATACCCAATACATGTTTAGGGATGGCAGGAGACCTAAACCCTAACCTGAACTAGTCGAACCTATCTCGAGGTCACATATTAGGCCCGATCAACCCAGGTTTCAAGTTAGGTTTAAACCTAAGGGGTCAGCTTGAGACCCTGCCTGAACAACCTGTGCTCTCTGCTGCAAAACAATGTTAGTTTGGTATTAAGCTTAAGAAATGAGGTTTACGCAAACCGACATTATTTTGGGAAGCTTCCTCGAAAAATAATGTCATTTTGGATGGTTTGAGCAAGCTTAGGTCATGCACTTGTAGGGTTAGGCTAGTCACAGGTTAGTGATGGACACTATTCGAACTAACCCATTGCCATCTCTTTACATATTTCTTCTTAAAGTACGTTTCATACTGTTAATAGATTATATGCATCAATTAAGATTTCTAGAATGTGTAATATATTGCAATGGTGTTATTAAATGTTTTTCCATGCAATTTATATCTTCTTACATGTTCCAATTCCTTGATTTAGGAAATAATCACAAACATCCTACATAAAGGTTACGGTCAATTGATGGTTTCGGCTAATTTGATAGAATTGTGTATTTGTTCATAATTAATGTACAAATTACATTTTTGGCAAAATGTAGTTGTAAGTTGTTTTGTGATTTGTGGCTAAGGTATCGTGGAGGTACTTGTGGTACATGAAGGATTAGGTACGGTTATATCTCATGGAATTGGTGCCTTGTGTGTGATTGGTTTATGTTGTTTTCATTGTATGCATATTTTGAATGATGTATAGCACTTGAAAGGATTAGTTATGAATTGTGTGATACATGTGGTGATCAGGAGTGGATGACCAGGTAAGGACTGATATTTTGTACTAGCTAGTTGGAGCTGTTGTTTGACGCCAAATTGGGGTGAAAAAACCAATCCTTATCTGAAGTTAGTGTCTAGAGTCAGATTGGAGAAGTAACTTTCAAAGTTGAAATCCATATCCAATGCCTACCTAAGCAGGTGCAAGGAATTATGTGATTATTGTCAACACTAATAATTGTTGCATAAGACTTATGTGTTATGATTTTAACTCTAGCTTGTGCATGTCACATGATTGTAAATTCATGTGAGGATCTTAAATAATAGTACGGGGACCTAGCCGGTCATAAGTGCAATTTCAAAGAGTTAGATCTAGTGGAGTTACTAGATAGAGCGTAGACCATATTCTACTTAGCTATTTTTAAGACGTGAAGTGTAGTTGATTTTAGAATTATATTGATTAAAATAATATGTAATAAAGTAAGAATCAGGTCACCATTACTTGTATCCATACGTTTTAGACTTAAGATAATTAGATTTTCAAGCTGCCAATGTTGAAAGTATTTTCCTACTCTTGTCAACTACTTAGGTAGTTTATTCCCTTTAGGTAAGTTGATAAGATGATAAAATAAGTAGAGAAGACAATATGCAGCCCATGGTCTAGATTTAATTATTTTCAATAGGTCGACTTATGGGTCAAGTTCAAGCTCAGGCACAGGCTCAGACCGGCTCGAAGTCCAACTATTTCATGCAAAATCACATTGTTTTATTTAGAAGATTTGAATCTCAGGTAAGTCTGGGCCTGATGCAATCTTAACCCAAATCTAATAAAAAAAAAGACGTTTTATATTTTTAATTTTAAAAAAATTGATGTGGTTAACCCGTGAGTCGACCATTGCCATCCCTAAAAATATGGGAGTCCCAAAAAGGAGGAAAATAGTTTCTCTTAGGGTAAAAAACAAGAAAAATATATTTTGCAAGAGATTTCTTTTAGCTTGTAAAAAAAAACATTGATTCATAAGTCATTTGTGTTAATAATCAGTAATGTAAATATTTAATCTTTTTCCTTTATCTTTATAAAAAATTTCTAATATTGATATAAGAGATTTTAGCTTGTATTCTGATTATTGTGATAATTATAAGCAATATATATTGTTAATGTAGTTACGTACGTTTTTTTTTTAAATATTTAGTGTGTTTATCTACAACTTTAAACTTATAATTTTGTTTTACATGATATGATCACACGGTTGACATAAATCACGAAATTTCTATTAGAAAAATATTATTATTTATTATCTTTAGATGCTATAGCTAAATTTTCAAGTTTTATAGTAAAATAAGGTAATATAAATGAAAAATAAGTCGATCCGATTATTTTGAATATGTATATCTTATAAAAAAATGTTATGAGAAAAGAAGAAACAATTTTTTTATTAAGGAAATGGTATTAAAGTTTCCGCCATCGATCAATAATCTAGAGAACATCACTACTACTTGTTACGGTTTGATCTAATTGTAAGGTATGGGACTTGAATCCCATATTGGTTAAATATAAAATTGATATGAGATTTATAAGGACTTTGGGCTCTCTATCCACATAAGCTAGCTTTTGGAATGTGGCTCTCCTAAAGTCCTTATCACTACTGTTGATCATTCACTTTTGTATGCCAGCGGTTTAGTGTTGAATGATGAGAAAGATGTTTTCCCACCTATAGACATTCTTTAACTGGGTAATTTGTTATGTTAGGTTGCTTTCCTGTCTCATTTGTAACATCAAGGGATGGGGTCTGTTGATGTCACGGTGTTCCATACGTAGCCTTCCAATCGTGTTGAAGGTTGTTTTCCTTTGTTCCCTCTACCAAGAAGTTCCCCTTACTCTTGTACACGCATTATATCTCAGCACTCACCATCTCCACTAGTATTACCCTTATCATCCTTATGCCTATTGTTAGATATTTTTGACTTTTTTTTTTTTCATAAAATTGGACAATATTTAACTGCATTTTTTGTTTTTCAATAACTTATTAATTAAGTTACGTAACTTAATCCATATAAAGATAATAAAGTGACCCAATAAATAATCTAAGTCAAGGGGTTGAAGTCCAAGAGGAAAATAAATTCCGATCAATGTGGATCGTACCTATATCGGGCTTGTAATGGGAAAACCCAATATGAATGCTATATATAAAAGTTAAGGTCTCTTGCAGTTGCTCGTGTTATTCGTAAGGATATGGATTCTCTGACCCGTTAAGAGAGCTTACGTTTTGAGAAAACTATAGAAAGATGTTAACCGCGTTCCAGTGAGCAGTTCCCGTGAAGGTGGCGATGGATTCGACTCGTTTCGGCTTCAGAAAGCTCGTTTGAATTTATGGAACCGAAATCAGATATTTTTAGCATTTTTTCATTTATTGCCCTTTCACGTTCGATCTGATATATGTAACTAAGGTCTCGTTACGTGTTACACATGGTATTAGAGTGGTAACGTGATCGGATGGTTAAAAACAAAAATTTTTCAATTTTTCTCCGTAAAGTTCTCGGAGCGTTAACTTCCGTTTTTCACTTTTTTCTTACTTATTATTTCTTGAAATTAGTATAAAAGTGTTTAACCTTGAGAAACGACGTGAAAATGAGCCGAGAGCACAAAAATAGGCCCGAATCTCCTCGAAAATCACCCGGACTGTCGCAAAGCGACGAAGATCGTCAAGTACATGTGCTCGACACCTGCACAATGTAGGTAATGCGCCGACTCGATGTAGGATGCATGATGACACAAGATGGCGAATGCGTGTGACACATGCCACACATGCACCATCCCGCCTACAGTGAAAAGGCAGAGACGGTGTGGCGGGCACATGCAATGCTCAACATGTGCCCTGATGGACATGTGTTGCGTGTGTGATGCACTTGTCAATGTCGATGGGTGAGTCTGTGGGTGGTCGCCGCGCATGCGCATGCGCAACACGGGCTAGATGCGTCCCCCAGTGTCTATTGCGGGCGTTATAGTGATGTCAGCAGCCGACGCTATATTATCTTAAACCTTAAATATATATTGTACCTGGTATTTGATCTGATTTTTTTATATCATTGCTAAAAACTATAAAGTTAGAGAAGGCAGAGAAAGCGGTAATAAGATGGTTTTCATTAGTGATGAAGTAGGAAATATATACATATTACAGATGTGATCTGATCCTTAATATAAGGGATTTGACTGTTGATCTTTAGCTAATTACAAGCTAATCTAGGTAAGCAGTCGATATATGTCAATCAACTATACAAGGTAAATATCGTTTATAATTAAGATAATTACAACATTTCTAATACTCCCCCTCAAGTTGGAGAGTAGGGATCAAATACTCCCAACTTGCCTCGTAAAAATTGGAACTGATCTTTCCCTAATGGCTTTGTAAAAATGTCCGCTTGCTGCATATGAGTCGAGACATATCGCGACTCTATTACTTTCGCCTGCAATTTTTCACGGACAATGTGACAATCTATTTCAATGTGCTTCGTGCGCTCGTGAAAAACTGGATTTACTGCAATGTGTAAAGCTGCTTGATTATCACAATATAAAAATGATGGATCTGTCTGTGGTACCTGTAAATCCTGCAAAATATATCGTAACCATGTTAGTTCTAAACACGTATTGGCCATGGCTCGATACTCTGCCTCCGCTGAAGAACGTGATACATTTGTCTGCTTTTTTGACTTCCAAGATATAAGAGAAGAACCAAGAAAAATGCAATATCCAGAGACTGAACGTCTGGTCATCCTACAACCACCCCAATCTGAGTCGCAAAATGCCTTCAACTTTAGATCTGAACTGGAGCCAAGAAGGATACCCTGTCCTGGAGTCCCTTTGATATAACGAAGGACTCGTAGTGCTGCATTCCAATGTGACTTACAAGGCTCATTCATAAATTGGCTCAACACCCGTACTGAATAAACAATATCCGGCCTGGTGACAGTGAGATAGATGAGTCTGCCGACCAACCTGCGGTATTTAGTCGGATCATGTAATTTGTCCCCATCTGCAAGAGACAATTTCAGATTTTGCTCCATCGGGAAGCTTTCTGGCTTCGATCCTGTGTATCCTGTGTCCTGTAAAATATCCAGTGCATACTTCCTTTGGGACATAAATATACCATTCTTAGAACGAGAAAATTCAATGCCCAAGAAGTATTTTAAATCACCCAAATCCTTGATATGAAAATGTTCAAGCAGAAATTGTTTAAGCTTCTCAATAGCAGGAAGATCATTTCCGGTCAACAAAATGTCGTCGACATACACAAGTAAGGCAGTGATCGAAGTACCTTTGACTTTAGTGAATAGGGAATAATCGGCTCGCGATTGAACATACCCTGCTTTCCGAAGAACATTGGAAAGTGTGGAAAACCAGTTGCGGGATGCCTGTTTTAAACCATATAAGGACTTATGTAGCCGACATACCATATGCTCCCCCTGTCGGCGAAGACCAGGTGGGGGTGACATGTACACTACCTCATTCAAGTCGCCATGTAAAAAGGCGTTTTGAACGTCAAGCTGATGAGTATGCCAATTACGAGCAGCGGCAACAGAAAGAAGACATCGAAGAGTAGTAATTTTAGCAGTGGGGGAAAACGTCTCCTTATAGTCTATACCTTCCACCTGGGTGTATCCCTTAGCAACCAAACGCGCTTTGTAGCGCTCAATGGAACCGTCAGACTTATATTTTATTTTGTAAACCCATCTGCAGCCGATGGGTTTATGTCCGGCAGGTAACGGCACAAGGGTCCAGGTATGATTCCGGGCCAGTGCCTCTAGTTCTGTTGTCATAGCCTGTCTCCATTCAGGTTGACTAACGGCTTCAGCATATGAGGTAGGTTCTGTGGTATTAGAAATGGAAGCTAGAAAATGACGGTGAGTAGGTGAAAAACGGGAAAGATTAAGATAAGAAGATAGTGGGTACCTGGTAGAAGACTGTCGAACCTGACCACCGGTTGAGTGATTGGCGCGAGGGAAGATATATGAATCATGCCATACGGGAATGTGTCGGTCGCGAGAGGAACGACGAGGAGGAGGATGCTGAATGGGGGCGTCAAATGAAGGAGCAGATGGAGGGGACTGTGAAAAACTTTCGGATGAGGACAGAGTGGGTTACATGGATGTTGGAGACGGCTGCATGGGACTATCGATATGGGTATGTGAATCAGTGGATGGTGATGGGGTGTCCAGGAATGATGGAGAAGATGGAGGGATAGCTGTGTGTGTTGGTAAGGGTAGATCGAGTGAGAGATTAGGAAGCATGGAGGAAGGATTGTGAGAAGAGCGAGCTGGATCGAAGGAAGCGAAGGGAAAAACGTCTTCATGGAAGACAACATCCCGGCTGATAAAGAAAGTTTTGGAGCTTAGATCAAACAGCTTGTAGCCTTTGTGTCCTTGGGGATAGCCAACGAAAACACAATGAGAAGCGCGAGGTGAAAATTTTTGCTTGGGATGGACATTGGTGGCGAAACATTGACAGCCGAAGACCCTAAGATGGTCTAAAGTGGGAGGTCGATGATAGAGTAATTCAAATGGTGTTTTATTAGATAATAACGGTGAAGGAAGTCGATTTATGATGTAAACGGCAGTAAGAACACATTCACCCCAAAATGAAAGTGGTAGTTTTGACTGAAAAAGTAATGAGCGAGCAACATTTAAAATGTGTCTATGTTTTCGTTCTACAACTCCGTTTTGTTGCGGGGTGTAGACACATGATCTTTGAAATTCAATGCCCCGTTTTTTTAAAAATGTGACAAGAGGTAAAAATTCAGTGCCGTTATCGACTCTTAATGATTTAACTGAGGCATGAAACTGTGTTTGGACAAAATCAATGAAGTGCTCAAGTATTCTAGAAGTTTGGGACTTATTTTGCATAAGAAAGACCCAAGTTGTGCGTGTAAAATCGTCGACTATTGTAAGGAAAAATTTAGCCCCAAAATGAGTTGGAATTTTGTGCGGACCCCATACATCGCAATGCAATAGATCAAAAGGAAAGTGTGTAGAAATGGAACTTGTGGGAAATGGCAGTCTTGTTTGCTTGGCAATTGGACAAACATTACAGTGATCATGAGAATGAGAAATATCATTTATTTGAAGTAAAGGGGAAATAAGTTTAAAACGTGATGGTGATGGATGGCCTAGTCTTAAGTGCCATAATTGAGAAGGACGAGTAACATGAAAAGCATTAGGATTTGGGACGGAAGGCGACATATAGTATAGTCCCTGGCGTTCTTCACCCGAGCCAATCATCCTCCCCGTAGCCAAGTCCTGTAAAACACAGAATGTTGGAAAAAACATAACACAACAATTCAAAGTTTTAGTGATTTTACTGACTGACATGAGGTTTAAATTAAATGATGGGACACACAAGACTTTATCTAAAGTAAGGTGAGGCCGAAAATTAACTGTGCCCGTGTGAGTGATTCGTGATGTTTCTCCATTTGGTAAATTAACAAGTGGGGTGGAAGAAGACTGAAGATTAGATAGGAGTGAAGAATCCTGTGTGATGTGGTCGGTTGCACCACTATCTAGAATCCAGGGTTTGACAACAGAACTAAAAACACGGGGTAAAGAAATCAGACCTGCGGCGTTTGCGAACACATCTGTGTTACCGGCATCACTAGAGGGCCGATTTTGATTAAGTGCTGCCAACGCCTGTGCCAATTGCTGAAGTTGTTCATTGTTCAAAGTTGGCAAAGGCACGGATCCGGTTGTGGAGCTTCCCTGTGACACCTCAGTCATGTTGGCGGCAGAAAAGTTACGGCCACCATTCCTGTTTCCACTATTCTGGGAAGGCCTGCCATTGGAATTCCCGTGCTTTAGACGACAACGATCTTCCGTATGCCCTCGTTTGTCACAAAACTTGCAATGAAATTTGAGAGTCCGACACTTTTCAACAGTATGTCCAGACCTGTTACAATAATCACACATTTTCTCTTTGCCAGATTTCGAATTAGAGGAGGAACGTTTTTGTACTGTAGCTGCAATAGAAAAATTTTCAACAGAGTTCGTGACCATTTGTTGTTGAGTTTCCTCCTGTACAATGATAGAGTATGCTTGTCGAATATTAGGCAAAGGAGTCATCATCAAAATATTAGATCTAACAGTTTTGAATGATTCATTGAGCCCCATTAGAAATTGAATCAACTTATCTTCTTCCCGTTCTTCTTGATGTTCCTTGGAACGATTGCAGACAATAGGGGTGCGGTGAGTCTCTAACTCATCCCATAAACTCTTAATTTTGATGTAATAAGTAGCAACAGACATGGTACCTTGGGTGATAGTAGCAATAGATTTTTGTATTTGATAGATTGCTGAAGTGTTTTTCTGCGAAAATTGATCATGGAGGTCTTGCCATACCTGATGTGCCGTTTGTGCATGGACAAATCCAGCTGCAATGTCAGCCTCCACTGAGTGAGTTAGCCAAGAGAGAATCATGGAATTGCATTGATTCCACAACTCATATTTCTGATCTTCGGGTGGCGGCATCTCTAGGCTGCCATCAACGAAACCCAATTTTTTCTTAGCAATAAGGGCATGCATCATCGCCTTTTTCCATTGCTGGTAGTTAGATCCATTTAATTTGGTCGGCACAAGCAAATGGCCTGGTTGATCTGAGTGATGAACAAAATATGGGTCAGATACATCTACTTCCTTCGACATGGCTGGAGAAAGCAGTGGAAAGGTGGCTGGAAAATTTTAAACAGAGCACCAAGATCGGAGCTCTGATACCATATAAAATTATAGAAGGAAGAGAAGGCAATAACGAGATGGATTTCATTAGATGAGAGCCTTCCTGTTTCTCTCACAATGAAAACAAGAGTGAACAGAGGAACTCTTTTTCTTGTAAGGAAATGGCTATTAAGTACTTCGATTTTAGTTAATATTTACCCAATTTTTTGCAATTATTTTCTGTAAATATTGAAGCTTTTGTTTATATCTATAATAATGTTAACTGAATTTTTTTTTTCATTTTCTTTGTGGCCATGGAAACAGATAACATTTTGTGGGAAAATTTCGAGTTCTGTGGTGAGGACTTTTGGAATATAAACAATAAACGGGACAGAGATTAGATTTTAATATTTTTTTTAAGTTTGATTAAATTTAATTTTAATATATTAATTTTGGATATTCATATTTGATTAATTTGTTATAATCACTCAAGTTAAAATATAACTAAAAGAGATTACATAAAGATTAATAATTATATAAATGAAGTGTCGTCTTCTTTTTCTCATGACTTTTTTTAAAGTAAATAAGTGACCGTAATGATATACTCAAAATGAAAAGTTACATCATTTTTTTAAATATAAAGCTTCACATCCTTTGATGGTAGTAAAATCGATCCGCCTTAAAATTAGAGTCGGTTCTACCGAAATTTCATAGAATCGGTTCTACCGAAATTGGAGGTGGAGGCGCCGGTACGAACGTTCCTTAATCATTTTTAACATCACATTAATAAAATGTATTAAACATAGTGTTTTAAAAATTTGAATAAGTTTAAGTTTGAATTTGTACCTCTTTTGTTTGGTCCTGACGGTGCTAGTCGCTTGGACACGGTCACGAAGTCTTTGGATTTGGTATATCCAAGTTCTGGCGTAAGTAAGCCGCCATTAATCTTCTTCCGGGTAGCCACTGCTCTTGCTTCCACTGACCTGCAACTTACAATCATGAGCATTATCAGAAGCAGAGTCACATATCTTTGATTTTCCATCAGATACATATAAATATATATAGCGATATGCTCTCTCTCTGGAGTCTGGACTGAAATACCAATATGGAGAAAGTAGAATAATAGAAGAAAGGTGTCGTGGTTTATGGTTCTGGTGAGGTGCTCTTTGCATATATAGGGACCAGGGAGAGGGGTGTGAGTCTGAACGGAACATCGTCGGTCAACATATTACCGCGCAAGGACTTTGACGTCAACGACTGAGTGGAAAGACTAAAACAATTTATTTTCTTGGGAATATTTATTAATTGGGAGAGGGGGAAAAAAAAAAAGGTTGGATGTACAAAAAGGAACAAGGGCTCAACAAGGTGAATAAGATTCCATAATTTGCACCTCTGTTTTCAACCCACGTGTATACCAAAATGTGACACTTAGATTAACAACGTCCACTACAAGCTCATGCTCTTTTGTTCAAAAATCTTCTTAGTTCCATTATTGGATTGGACTCGGATTCGTGCTTTAATTGATCCAATCTGCAATTTTCTAGTCTTAGGTTAGGTATGCTTTTTGGCAAATTAAATTAGGTTTAGTCTAAAGTTAATAAGTTGAATATAAATTGATGAAGTTTAGGCCTAAAAGTTTGGCTGAAAGTTTAATATCATTCTCAAAATGATAATGTTTTTGTTCTCTAAATATAAGAAAATTAAGATTAAAATATTTTTTTAATCAAGACGTTAGACTTAAACTCAATCAAACTTTAAACTAATCTCGAGCTATCTATTAAGAGGTTCATCCTCAAATTCAACTTATCTTAATTTATTGTCAAACTTATAAATGATATACGAGATAGGGATTAAGTCTTTTTTATTCTAGGTTTGATTAAATTTGATTTTAATATATTAATTTGGATCATTAGATTTGATTAATTTATTATAGTTTGTTAAGTAAAAATATGGTAAGCTTAAATTTGAGTTTAAATTTAAATTTAAATGGATTTGTCAACTTTAAATTGGGTCAAACTAAATTCGATCTATTTTATTATTTTATTTATGAATCTTTGAATATTTAAGTTTTGAATTTTGATTTTTAGAATAATATTTATGACACGTTTAATTTATTTAAAATATATATTACAAATGATAATAGTTAAAAAACAATTTAAAAATAATAACAGTTAAGACACATTTTTTAATCACTATTTTAATAATTGAACCCAAACTGTATGTAAAACAATTATTGAGTTTCTTAACTATTCAAATATTTATGTGCAAGTTGGTACGTTTGTCACTAATGCAAGTTTCTTTCTCTTTTTGGTTATTTCACCATATCGAACACTTGGTTTGAGACAAATATATAAGACGTTTAACTGAAATTTCACCCCTTAACTTAAATGTTAGTAAAATTAATACCCAAATAGGATTAGTATTTATGAAGTGATTGCTAGTTCGGTTTGAAATTAACTTAAGTCATATATAAGCGAATTGAATCGTAGACCTTGGAGTGACAAGAAGCCGGGATGGGCCAAGCTCACCTAGGTCTAAGCTCGGTCTGATAGCTTTTGTCGAGACTCCGGTGCAGCTTGAGGCCTGATCAGCTAGAAGCCCAATTTGAACCAGTTTGGCCTAATTCATTTATTTTTTAAAATAAAAATAGAAAATAATGTCCTTTTTTTTTTCAAAATAATGTCATTTTTTATAACTGCAAGGTTTTAATTTGAGTTGAGTCTAGGCAGTTTGAGATGTGGCCAAATTGAATATGACTTTGTTGACTTCAAGGTAGGCCAAACTGGCTAAGTCGATCCCGAGCTTAATTGCCAAGCCTATGTGGATCAGATTTAAATTATCTATTATTATTCTTTAAGAATTTATCTTCTCTTTATTTATTAATTTAAGTGAGTAATTATAATTATGTGTCCATTAATCTATAGTTAAAGGTGTTACTTGTACCATAATGGTTCACACAAAGTTTAAATAAGTTTTTATCTTTATTTCTGATATCAGTTTGCATTTTAATATTATCCATTATATTTTAACATTTTTAAAATAGTTAATTCAGCTAGAATTAAGGTATTATTTTTGAAAACGTTAATTCAGTTTTGCTGCAGCCTCCCACTTTTGTCTCTTTTAATTGGTGCTGTGGTGCTCTCTAACAGCAATGTATATGTTGAGTTTGCTTACAAGTAAAGATGAAATTGAGATATCTCTAAGAGCAAAGTATAAAAATCCATAGTTTTTATACTGAGCAATTAAAATAAGAATTTTTTATTTTAATGTCTAATTTAAAAAATGAGATAAATAATTTTAAATTTTTATTTTTTGTTAATATTTTAGTTATATGTTCGATAGATCACATAAATATTAATATATAGATGAAGTGTCAGTCTTTTTTTTGCATAACTTTTTTAAATAAAATAACTGACCGCAATGAAATACTCAAACTTTATTTTGACGAAAATGAAAAGTTACATAATTTCTTTAAATATAAAGCTTCACATCCTTAGTCGGTCGTAAAATCGGTCCGTCTTAAAGCTAGAGTTGGCTCCACCGAAATTCCATCAACCCAAATGACATTGCTGTAACTTTTGTCTCCGGCGTTGGACCTTATATCGTTTTTAATCGTTAGTCACATTAATAAAATTTTAATAAATATAATGTTTTAAAAATTAAAAATTAAAAAATTAAACATTTAAATAAAAATATAAAAATAATACTTTAATTCGTTATTCCTTTTATGAAATAATATCCTATATAATATATACAAAACTTCGTAAATGACTTTAGAGATCTTTTGTTTCTAAACTTGAATGCATGGAATAAAAAAATTAAATAATTCTTAACATTTTTAAATGTATATATAACTTTTAATATGAACAAATATTTGAAAAAGAAAATTTATATTACTGAAATTTTATTTAAGTTCTTTAAAAAGGTAAATACGAATTTTTAGTTTAATAAAAACCAAACTTTGAATTTTCTTTTACCGACTTGGCATGTCTCTGTCGGTCTTGTGAAAAATGAGTTCAATTATTAACGATGATTTAAAATAAACCTAATTTATAAAAATACCTCTTGATAAACATCTGCATTTTGGTAAACGGAATGCATATTCAAAACTTGAAGAAGAATGCAAGAAACTGGAATTCAAAGCTCCAAATGTTTAGGTAAACTTAAAATTTGAATAAGTTTAAGTTTGAATTTGTACCTTTTCTGTTTGGTGTTGACGGTGCTAGCCGCTTGGACTCGGTCACGAGGTCTTTGGATTTGGCATATCCAAGTTCTGGCGTAAGTAAGCCGCCATTAATCTTCTTCGGAGTAACCATTGCTCTTGCTTCCGCTGACCTGCAACTTGCAATCATGAGTATTATCAGAAGCAGAGCCACATATCTTTGAGTTTCCATCAGATATATATATGGACTGAAATTCCAATATGGAGAAAGTAGAGCAATAGAAGAAAGGTGTTGTGTTTTATGGTTCTGGTAAGGTGCTCTCTGCATATATAGAGACCAGGGAGAAGGGTGTGAGTCTCTACGAAACTTCATCGGTCAACATATTTCCACGCAAGGACTTTCACGTCAAAGACTGACAGCGGAAGTCTAAAACAATTTATAAGCATGGGATTTTTGTGGCCGGCATGATGGAATTTTCTTGAGGTTCATATAATGCACCACTGTTGTGGTGGTCTCTTGCTGTCCGTTGTCTTTACAATGGGTAGAGCAATAAATAGACAGTTATAGGTTAATTTTTAATTTTAAGAAAATTTTATACCATTAAAATGAGAATTTGAGAGGTTGGCTGATTAAGCACATGTTTGGTTGAACTTTTGGGAGAAAGAAAAGCCTTTTTTTTTTCGTTAAAGTTATTTTTTTAAAAATGAATGTTTCGCTATAAAATTTAAAAACATTTTTTAAATAAAAATAGTTTTTGTTGGAAGTTAAAATATAACTTTTTGAGAAGTTCAAATTTAGAGCTTCTCAAAAAAGCCCATCATTTTAATTTTCTTAGGTAAAATTTAACGCATATTATTTGCGTCGTTTACGTTTATAACATCGGACGTTTGAGAAAACTCTCTCTTCTCTCTGTGTCTGCTCTACGATCTCTCTTCTCTCAACCTCTGCTCTGCTCTGCGGTCCACGCTCGCGTGTCTTAACAAATAGGTTCCACTTCTTATTCACGTTTGTACTTTATTCTTTTATGTTATTACGAGTTCTTGCTTTTGGGTGTTTATAATTTACGAGTTCTTTGATTATGCTTCGATTTTGT
>JANKOD010000006.1:4124041-4144299 GCA_026284645.1 Erythroxylum acuminatum | reverse complement strand
TTAGTGCTCCTGATCTAAAAACTCCCTTCCGTATCAAATGTGAACTTGAAATTTTGTTAAAAGAGCTTAACAAAATTATGCAGAAGTGTGTTAGTAGAGTGATGTTAACCGTCCTAGATGAAAAAGTCGTAGCTTATCTATTGCTTCAAAAGTTTTTCTTCTTTTATCAAATACCATTCAATAAGAACAAAGACAGAGGCAACAACTTGCTTGTAGATACTATGGATGATTATATGTGTGGGTAGCGCTTTTCTAAATGATTATACATGTTTCTGAGACCATGTCCTATGTTACTCCACAAAACACTATAAGCTTGGTCTCCATTTGCCAAACAGTAACATGCACTAAATATATCCACTTAACACCAGAAGCTTAGTCTCCATTTGCCAAAACCAGTAACAAGCACTAAATATATCCACATAACACTAGAAGCTTAGTCTCCATTTGCCAAACCAGTAACATGCACTAAATATACGGATGAAGCATCAAGTCTAGGTTTTGGATATTGCCATTCTCATATCATAATATGTTCTCCACTATCATAAGGAAATCTACCATAGCAACAAATCCACCTAACTACAGCAAAGACAAAATGAAATCCAGCTATGATCTTTCCATAATTTTGAAAATAAGGTGACAACCATGAATATTAAACCTGATAACTATTAGCAAGCTTTTCGGGTCCAAAAGAAGCATTTGCAACTCATCAATTCAGGTATGGAAGTTGAAGTTTCCAATGAATCAAACATAAACAAGTACAAGAAATGAAAAAACCAATCTGATGCAGCTATGTAATCTAAATCAACAATGACATATAACGAAGCCAGGAATAACTTTCTACACTAATTGGCCAATCACTGTATCCAGACAATACCCTCATCACATGACCTGTACAACTTAAAAAAAAAAAGCCGATGCATATTTCCAAAACAATTTGACTAATGAATAAAATAATGTAACAATGAAAGCAAACAAACAAGAACCAGTTTGGTGAACGGTCAGCAATAGGTCGCATTACTTGCCAAATTATCCAACGTCCAACACTGTCCTACAATACATCAGACACTTTCGGCCACAAGCAATTGTTCAAGTTCTTCCCTCCGCCTCTCCAATTCCTATGATTGATGTGGTGTGTTAGTTGACATGGGAGAAAATGGATCACTTAATATATGATATTCAAAGTCAAAATGATGTTGGGAAGCAAAAACCAAAGTATATTTAGGACTATTGTGCAAATATTTCCAGTTATAATGGATCCATAACCCTGACATGACAAAACTATATTTTATCACCTGTTCAAGGAGAAAATTATACTCCACAACATGATGCAAAGTATCAGGTACAGACTAGAAAACATTCGTAAATCAAGTATAAAAAACTTAGAATTGAAAATGGTCAAAGCCAATTATTTACCAGACTTGCAGAAGCTACATAAATGATTAGCATACCTCCAAATCTTTGACCGCCTGTTCTCTTGAGATTTCTTTCTGCTGGCGAGCACGCTTCAGAAAGCCAATGCACAAAATACCCTGGTAATTGTAAATGGAACTATGTCAGACTATCAGAAAACAGATGAAGAAACTTGAAGTCATTTTATTCAACTACTAATCAGATGTTAACAGTATGCCAGAAATCTGAAACATGGCTATGATAAATAAAAAATAACATCAGAACATGACTCTTTCTGTTAATAAGTAGTCATAGAGCACATCTAGTCAGGTCCTTATGTCATCACAACAGGAGATTATAAACGATTAATGCCTACAATTAGATAACAAAGTGTGATCGATATATCTTACAGAAATAACATAGACTACACCACAAGCAAGAAGCATGTAGCTCGCCACATTCTGAAGAAGAAACAAATCCTTCTGTTTTGCCGAATAGTCAGGAAAAGCTCTTGTCATGACTGCTACACTGAAATAACCATGAAAAATCAAACATCAATTGAAGGCAGTCGTCAATGCACTCATGCAGTATACATGCTAATGACAAGAAGAATTTTTTCTTATGAAATGAGACATACAAGATTTGCAGCATACCCCTCCCAGCCCAGTACTCCAATACCTGCAAAATATATGCTACAATTAATTTTGTTATGCAAAAATAGAAAGATACTGAATGACACAAGGAAAAAGGTTGCAAGTAATTTTGAGTGCTAAAAGGATTCCCTTCAATGTATGAGTGTATAGAAATTAATAACATAAGAAACTGTTGCTAGGTCACTTTTGCTTACATTTTACAAGAACTGAATGCCTTTATCAACCCCAAAAAAAAAAAAAACTGTACCAGCAGTGGATCACATTTCGTAGCCTCTATTCTGAATGATGAAGCACTGAGAACTAGTTTCATATTGGGTAAATAATAATGAGAAGGGGATTGGCATCTCCCCATGAACCTGGACGGAAGTGAAAATACATACATAAACAACTCTGCACCAGCTTTAATAGCATAGAGTTTCCTCTACATCCCAGCCTTAGGAGTTCCCAACATCCTCGTCCTTCTAACTCACCACCACCAACAACAAAAAAGTAGAAATGAAGAACAAAAGGGAAAATAATCCACCCAAGCGGTTGGATTTTGTAGCTTTTCTGTGATCCTCTTTGAGTCAGTTTTGATAGAGTTTTGTGTTACAAAGAATCATTTAACATAAGAGGAATAACATATTCTTACAATTTCAGTCTCTAATTATTCATAGAAACTTTACTTCCATAGATAACATTGGAGATAAGATATTGGAAAGAAAGAAAAGAAATATAGGATCACATAGTTTGAAGGGAGAGGCAATACCAAGAAAAGGCATCATAGAGAAACAGAGATTCAGTATAAGATACATAGGAATAAATGAATTCCATTCTTAAAAAATTGACAATTAACACTGAAACGTAGTGCTATAAGATCTTTTATAATAGTAGTGTGCACTGGGTAACACTACAACATTTATTATTACAAATTGATTGAACATCTAAATGTGATACTAAAATCATTTTATTCTCTTGACCAATTAATCTAAGCAATAACAAACCACCCAAAGAGACGTGCTTTATTCGGTTGTTCTGACTTCTTTTACGTGTAGAAATTTAAAATTTGATAATTTTTAAAATGAAATTAGTAGCCGTTCATATAAAAGTTATAAAAAGGAGCACGAATTACCACAGAAGTGGATTAGCAGTAGACTAATCCATATATATAGAATAAAGTGAAACAAGAATTCCAGTAGCCTAACCTTCCAAAACTTGATAATAAAGCCCCATTCCGTTTCGGCTACAACGACAATAACCGCAATCACCACCGCGTAGCACCGAAATATCCCGTCGAATACCTACAAACAAAACCAGCAACAAGTAATTATCCTGAGTTTTGTTGAAGCCTGTTGTACTAGAAACTAATATAACATAGCATACATCAGATCCGTTTTTGAAGGATCTGACGGCGGATAGAATGTTGACGGCGACGCATAGGAGGGCAGTGAGAGCGGTGACCAAGCTGAAGCACCTGCAAACCACCAGAAGGGGGTCGGCTCGGGTTCTGAGGCGGGTGCTGGAAGGAGTTGGACCATCGGCTCCCAGGTTCTCTCCGTTTCTCGACATTTCTAGAAACTAACTACTACTAGGAAATTTTATTTCTTTGATCATAATCTATACTCTTACTTTTCCATGCGATTGCCCTGTTGAAACTGATTCTTTGCTTTCATCTGCTGTTCAACGTCAAGGAACTGAAACATTTGCCTACTCTTCGTTGACAGCGTGACACTTTATTAAAAAAATAATTTTACTATTAGATTTTTTTTTAAAGTAACAACACGAAATTCCTCTTTCTTTAACAATTTCTTAAAAATTTTAATTTCTAAATTTTCTTAGTCTCCCTTACATAAAAATTTAACTTTACTTTAATTTAAATTGAGTTTGATTGGTTCGGGCGAATTCAATAATTATAGGTCTATTTATTTATATATATTTTTTATTTTAATTTTCTGTTTTTGTTTTCAAATTCAGTAAAAGTTTTTAATTTCTGTTTTTGGTTTATTTTTCAAAACTTATGAAAATTATAAAATATCATTTTTATCTTTTGTTTATGGGTTTTTTCATAATTTGATTTACTATTATATAAATATATATTATTTAATTATTTAATATACTAATTTTAATAAAAATTATAAATAATTTAATTTAATATTATATATTTAATTAAAATTAATTATGAATAATTATATTTAACTTAGTAATTAAATCAAATAATATTTTATTTAATAATTAAAATAATATTAATTTAAAAACAAAAAGTTAATTTTTGAATTATTTATTTTAATAAAATAAAACAATTTTATTAATAATTTGTTAACAAATATTATATAAGACATTAAAATAAATTTATTTAATTAAAAATAATTTATCTTTAAATTTTATCTAATATGTGATTATTATCATAATAAAAAATATAATTATATTAACATTACCAACCATGTAACATGTCAGGACATCTCCGACATAAATTGGTACTCGTACACATTCAAACTCTAGTTTCTATCACAACCATCTATGCTGCGAATTTGGAATTCCAAAGAAACAAATTATGGAGGGGATTGGAATTAATAATGGGAGATTATAACTGCATCTAGAAACCTGATGAAACCTAAGGGAAATCAAAGTTTTTATATTCCAAATACCAAGAGCTAGGACATTTAACTAGCTCCTTGGGATTGACTGACTTGAGGTATACAAGTCACCTTTTCATGTGGTCTAAGAAACAAGTAGGTTCACTTTTCAGACAAAAGAAATTGGGTAGGTGTTTTGTTAGCTCCATATGACTTAGGTTGTTTCCTTATAGCTCAGCTTCCTTCACTAATCCTTTATTCTTTGAACATACTCCAAATAAAGTTGATTGGAGCATGATTATTCCCAGATATAAGTCCCCATTTAAGTTCTTAAAATCCCACTCAAACATTTAAGTTTCAACTTGATGGTAATGAAAGGAATGAATACTCCTGTAAAAGGTCTCAAGCCTACCAGCTAACCCAGAAACTGAAAGCAATGAAAGAGGAGTTAATCAAAGCTTAAACCAAAGGTGTTGACCCTGCGATGATGGAAATGAGAAGTGCATTTTATGTCAACTGAAATTAGCCAAGGACCTCATAAATTCTTCCCTCAAAGCCCAAGAGAGTACGGAATTAAGTACATACTTGTGAGCATTGGAATCCTATAGCTTCTAACTAAAGTAGAAATCCAAAATTCAGTAACTTTCTGAGGGTTACAAAAATTCTAAATTTTTCTACTATATGGTACAGGGCAGAAGGAATGTGAATGAAATAGCTTCTCTTATAGGCCCTAAAGGGAAATCATAGAAACTCAAGGTCTTGGCTCTTGCCCACTTCAAGAACTTGTTAGGTACTAGCAGGAGAGTTGACTTATCACCATAAGAGAATTTTTCATCTCTTGAAGGGTTAGTTCCTCCTTAGCTTTATAATGATCTTATCAGGGAGATCTCATATAAAGGAATCAAGACCACCTTATTCCCCTTTCAGCATGATAAATCCCCCGATCCTGATGGCTTTAATACCATGTCCATGTTCAACCAAGCTATATGGAACACTTCTGGACCATTAATCCCTAAAACTGTTGTGGCATTTTTCGATTCAGGAAAATGCTCATTGAACTAAATAAGACTTATTTGTGTCTTATCCCCAAGCTTCCCAACCCCTCTTGCTTGAATGGTTATAGACCCATTGCTTATTGAAATGAGACCTATAAGCTAATCTCTAAGATATTAGCCAACAAACTGAAGAAAATAGTTGGAGATATTGTTAATCTGCGTCAGGGAGCATATATAAGTGGCAAATCAATCAATGATAATATACTCACTGCTTAGGAAATATTCAGGGGCTACAACACCAACAAATCACACAAGAGCTTTGCCTTGTAAATTGACTTCAATAAGCCTTTGACTTTGTAAACTGGGAGTTACATTAAGCAAGCTATAGGGTACCTAGGTAAGTTTGTAAACTAGATATTGGCCTATATCACATCAGCTTCTTATGCAATGATTGTTAATAGAGAACCAGCTAAGCTTTTTAAAGCTAATCAAATTCCACGGAAATTCTTTCCAAGATTACAACCCTACATATTAATAAAAATCCTTCCTTTAAGTACCATTATAGATACAATAAGCTCAAGCTATCTCAACTTCTTTTTGCTGATGATCTTCTCATGCCTTATGGAGCAAATAAATCTTCTATCTTGACTTTAATTGACTCCTTGGAAGTTTACAAGACAACATCAAGACTTACTTTCAATCTAGTTAAGAGCTTTATCATGTTATCTATTGGTTCCTCCCCAAACATTAGTGAATTTGCTACCATCTTTGGGCAGAAGTTAACTAAACCCCTTTTTAGATACTTGGGAGTTCCCATCTCAAACAAAAATCTAGCTACTGCTGATCGTAATCCCTTAGTTAGCTCAATTCAGTAAAAACTACAAATTTGGTGTAATAAAGCCTTGTCTTATAGGGTAGACTACAACTTGCACTTCTATCCTTATCAACTTTTACCCTTATTAGTGTGCTCATCTAACCATTCCTAAAGATGATGTGAAGACCATTTACAAATCTTTCAGAGAATTTATTTGGAATGGAAGTAGCGCCTCAAGAAAAACCCCTAACATCAGATGAAATTTGATTTGCCAGCCTAAACAACTTGGTGATCTGGGTATTATCTCTTTCAGGAGAATTAGCAAAATCTTACTTGCTAAGAAATTATGAAAACTCTACATAATTTTTTTTTGGGTTAAATGGATTCATAATTATTATTTGGAAAAGGAAAGTGTTTAGGTTGTTTCTCCTAATGTTGTACATTCTTAGACCTTCCAACAAATATTGTAACTAAGGGAGACTATACAACCTCTTATCCTTCACAAAGTTGGTAATAGGAAGCCTACAGACCAATGGTTTGACAATTGGTATCCTTTAGGTCCTTTGCATAGAATCAATAGGATGGCATCAAAATAATTATCCATGTTAATGTCAAAGTTCAATCTATTATTAGGAATAACAACTAGTTTTGGCCTTATAGCTTAAGAAGAAGTGACTGTGTCATTATAAATTGGCCTGCATATTTCCCAAACCAAGCTAAAGAGGATTCCCATTATATGGATAATTGATAAACCTAAAAAAATTTCCTCTATTTCCCATAAATGGATATTCTTGGATTCCCTTGGTATAAACTAATTTAGGATTTGCATATCTTGCCGTCTCACTTATTCATTCTGTGGTTAGTTGCTTAGGGTAGACTCAAGACTAAAGATATATTGAAATTATATATCGACCCTAAATAGACTTAAAATCCAACGGCCAGGATTGCATATATATAGTCAGCCAAGTTGTAATCTAAGTCACTCAAGAGAAAAAAAAAAAAAAGAAATTGAGAGTCCGGTCAATGATCTATTCATTTGTCTTGGAGGATTTTGATCATTTGGGTCAGAAGAAACTTTTGATCTTTGAACTTTGTGAGTACAGCAAGGGGCGCATCAAGTCGCCAACTTTTTAGCCAGAAGAAAACCAGAGATGGAAAATACTGAAGACGTGGAGAGGAAAAATGGGACCTCTGCCTCTAAAGATGGTTCAATTTGTGGATATGACTCTCTGCACCAACTCTTGAGCACCAACCTCAAGCCCCATCTTTTCAAGGTAGAAAGTTCTCCTTTCTTGTTTTCTCTTCGTTTCTTGTGTTGGGATTTGCATATGAATCTTCCAAATACTGAGTTGATTTTATGTTTTCACTGATTAATAAAGGTCAAATTGGTTCAGGCCCAACTGCAGATTATTATTTTAAAGATGTGAACGGCTATTATGTGCCTATTTGAACCGTGTAGTGGATTAATTGTGGGTTCTGAATATTCTCTCTTGCTAAGATTTTATTCCATTAAAATGCCATGTTAGTGAACTGCAGCATTGTATCCTGTAGTATAGCGTGAGTAATAATCAATATGATTGATGTTTTTTCAGGAGGTCAGTCGTTTACTTCTAGGATTGAATTGCGGAGAGGCGCTTGGAACTATTGATCTTCCGGAGTCTGCTAAAGCTCTGTCTTCACAACATGATTTTGATCTCCAGGTAGAAGTACCTGTTTGATGTATTCATGCTGCTTTCCAGATCTACTCAATTTTAAATCTTTTCAGGCCTTCTGCTTTGGAGCTGACAAAGAGGTATTAAGAGATCCTCGAGTTGTTAGGGTAGGTTTGATTCAGAACTCAATTACACTTCCAACAACTGCCACCTTTCCAGAGCAAAAGAGGGCTATCTTTCAGAAGTTAAAACCAATTATTGATGCAGCAGGTGCTTCAGGAGTCAACATATTATGCTTGCAAGTAAGTTTAGAGAAACTATTGAACTCAATTAGTTAATACATGTCTAGGTAGCCTGCAATATAAAACTTCTCATGTAACATTAAAACAGGAAGCGTGGACGATGCCATTTGCCTTTTGCACTAGGGAGAAGAGATGGTGTGAATTTGCAGAGCCTGTTGATGGGGAGTCAACACAGTTTCTCCAGAAATATGCACAGAAATACAATATGGTGATCATAAGCCCAATTCTTGAGAGGGATATTAATCATGGAGAAACTCTTTGGAACACTGCTGTAATAATTGGAAATCATGGAAACATAATTGGCAAGCACAGGAAGGTAACTGATAATATTCTTTTGTCTTATATGTTGCTATTAGAATATTTTGTCTACTTATTATTGAAACATTTCTTTTCGCAGAACCATATACCCAGAGTTGGTGACTTCAATGAAAGTACCTATTACATGGAAGGAAATACTTGGCATCCAGTGTTTGAGACAGCTTTTGGAAAGATCGCCGTCAATATATGTTATGGGAGGCACCATCCTTTGAACTGGTTAGCATTTGGACTTAATGGTGCAGAGATTGTTTTCAATCCTTCTGCGACTGTGGGTGAACTCAGTGAACCAATGTGGCCTATTGAGGTTACTTCTTACCCTTTGTTCAATCTTTGATCTGTTGCTTCTGTATAGGTGTTCTGTTTTTGTGCTTATTGGTGATTCTTTCTTATTTCATGGTCTGGATTAACAATGAGCTCATTGGAAGACTTGTTTTGAGCAGAAACCATAGGATCTTTCATTTTGAGGATTTTCAAGTGAAATAAGTTATGACATTTTTTTCAAGGTCTTATCCACTTTTTTCATGCTAACTTAGTTTGTCCTATCTCAGTCATTGGTGTGAAACTCAGAAGATGGTTATACTGCAACTCAAGTAACAATGTTATTCATGGTTTTACAGGCACGTAATGCTGCAATAGCCAATAGCTACTTTGTCGCGTCAATAAACCGGGTTGGTACTGAGATATTTCCAAATCCATTTACTTCTGGTGATGGGAAACCACAACATGCAGATTTTGGTCATTTCTATGGTTCTAGTCATTTTTCAGCACCAGATGCTTCTTGCACACCTTCTCTTTCTCGTCACAAAGATGGCCTGTTGATTTCAGACATGGATCTAAACCTCTGTAGACAACTCAAAGACAAGTGGGGTTTTCGAATGACAGCCCGATATGAGGTCTATGCTGACTTGCTTTCCCATTACTTGGAGCCAGATTTTGAGCCTCAGGTCATATCTGATCCCTTGTTGCATAAGAAGTCCTTGTAAGTTCCAGGTAGCTCTCAAATTCGTAAACCCCAAGAATTTATAGCTCTGTTTCACTTCTGTATTTAGTTGCAATGAAATAATTGTTAGAGGTTGAAGTTTGTAATTGTTGACCACAAGTTTATTTCTCGTGGAATAAATTATCATGGAATGAATGTGATGATGAATTGTTAAATGATGTGTAGATAACTTCTTAAGAATGTCATGCCACCAACATTTGTATCGTCCATTTTCCTTTAATCCACCTCAATTAAAATTGATGCGTAACATTGCCCGTAGTCCTTTGTATTCACTTTCAGAATTCTTGTGGTGCTTGCATGGATAATTAAGTTGTTTCATGCTAAGTCTAGAGCAAACAAGTAACAACCTTGAAAGGAAGAGATAGAAGGACTAGGAAATGATTCTAGGGAGGGAAATACTTGAAGACTTCCAAATGAGAAAAAGAGTGATAGGAATGTAACTATAAATTCAATCTAATGCACCCTCTGGCTTCACTATTATTTACCTTCAAACAACTTGTGGATAAACCAATGCAAAGCGAAGGCACACCAAACATTCTTTTATGTAGCAGAATTACACATAATTGTAGTAGCTATTTACCCATCTGGATTTTACACCTACATTGGCAAGTGCTACCATTGGAAGTGTTAGTCTGGTTTTACTTCATTTGTCCACAGCTTCTTCCTGACTAACACTGCTATTTTCATCTAAGTCCATCATAACCACACCATTGGAAGTCTTAGTCTAGTTTTACTTCGTTTGTCCACTGCTTCTTCCTGACTAACATTGCTATTTTCATCTACTCCATCATAACCACAACTGCTGTGTGAACGGTGTTGCCCCTTATTATGTTTACTGGGACAGCTCGAGGCATACCTACACTCGTTCCGTTCTTGATGCTTCACTGCTGAGCAAATAATATGATTATATCAGTTTTTCTTAGGCAAAATAGAAAATAAACAGTCTTGTAGAAAATAGCAAAAGAAGTTAAAAGGAAAATAAAAGACATTTGTCGGAGAGAATCAAAGGAAATCACCAGTTACAGATGCCTTAGCTGGCAAACTAGACGCGCTCTCATGGTAGACCAGCGAAATTAGAGCACATGCGAGGCCAAGAAGAAGAAAGATTCTCGAATCGGTCATTTTCATCATGGGCACCACTCGTATATCAATGTCACGTTCCTTGTTGAATCTCAACTTATTGGATTTAGAGGGTGAGTAGCTAAGACGGCAGGACTCTATAGAATCACGAACTTGGTACCACACCAAAAATGCTGGATGTTAAAGTCCACGTGTTTCTTCCTTGTAAGAACTGACCTCTTTTGATCATGACTAAACCCACGTCGGATATATTAAGAAATTGGAGCATGATTCCATCTTGCGTAGAATGGTAGAAATACAATTTTTTTTGTTTTTGTTAAACTTCTCCAAAGTTTTGATCACTTTAAATTTCATGACTTTTATTAAAAAAATTGATCTTTTCTTATAACTTTTTTATAATCAATTTTGAGAACAAGTTCATTGTTACTATTATAATCGTACAAGTATCCAACATCTAATAATATTCACAAAAAACTCGGTAAATAGTATTGGAAGGCATAAGTTATGAGCATTATCTCCTTTAGAGTCTACACTACTTATAATAGAACTTAAGCTTTTAATAATTTTGTTAAATTATAATTATAATTTATAAATTTAATTAGAATCAAAATTAATTCTAATTAAATAACAATTAAGTTCAAATAAGATTCAATATCTCATATTGATCTTTATTTATTAAATATTTCGAAATTATTCTTTAAAATTTCTCAAACTTTTCAATCCAATTCTAATTTGATTAAATTACATTTTCTCTCTTCAATTGTTATTTGTTTGTAATTTATATTTATAGATCAAGATTGAAGCGAAAAACAGAGAAGAAGCGGAAAACACAGAAGAAGTGGAAAACACAGAAGAAGCAAAAACACAGAAGAAACGAAAAATACAGAAGAAGCGAAAAACACAAAAGCAGGAAAACACAGACGATAAAGAGATGAAGATACTCTAGTACGTCGAACAGTTGGTCAGTTGGAGTTAATTATAGAACTCAACTGAATAACATTTTCTACAAGAAACAAGAAGCAGCTATCAAGAAGCAGTTCGAGACTTAGGCTATAAATACTAGTCGTAGTTAAAGACTAAACAACTTTAAACTTTTAGCTTTCAAGTTATTACTTACAAAGAAAAATTCTGTATTCAAAGTGCGATACATGAGAGCAAACTCTACTGTAACAAAAAGCTCACAATATCTTTCTAGTGAGAGAAAGAAAAGGCTAAGAGCCTGAAGAGGCTAAGATAGCAGAAAGAATACTTTGTGTAAGAGACCTGAAGAGGCTCTGAAAGGGAAGAAAGAATACTTGTAAAATTGAAGAAGTATAGTGAAATCTCAGACGAACTCTGAGGACTGGACGTAGCCCAAGGTTTGAATGAACCAGTATAAAATCGCAGTGTCTATCTTCTAACCTTTCACTTTAATTTCTCTTGTTCTTAAACAAGTAAATAGAAGTTATTTGCGATTTAACCAAGTAGCTATTTTTGTATAACATTGTTGGTATTCATGTAATAGTTTGGAAAAAGTTCTTTTCAAGAAATATCAAAGGTTTTTGTATTTACGAAAAGAATACACAATTCAACCCCCCTTTTTGTGCATTTTGTATATTATATCTGAATTCCATATTAACAAGTGATTTACTTCAAGATGTTCATAAACTTGTAAAGAGATTTGGTTATTTTATTCTTGTTATTTATTTTTGTGACACTTTTTACTATATATTAAGGTATTATTTTTCTTAGTTTTAATACGTTATAGAAACTTAATTGGCTTTTATCTCCTTCATGAACTTCTATTCTAATATATTCTTCTATTATTCTAATATTAAATAGGAATTATATTTTTTTATCTATGTATCACTGAAGTTAAAAGCATATTTTTTATGTTAATTAGTAACGATGATATCTTTAGAAGTGACTTTACTACTCTACTCTAACCATAGGTTGTAATTAAGAAAAAATAAATAGGAAAACAAAAGAGAAAAGAAGGGTAGAGAAACATTTTTCTATACTTTTTCTTTAGTTGCTCACATGCTTTCACTTTAATTAGTTATTAAGAGCTCCTATCGTGTCTAGTTCAATTACTTCACTTTATCTGTTTGTGTGATTGTTTTTTTATAATTTAATTTTAAACTTATTTTAATTATATCACAATTTAATTTAGTTTGAAATTACTAGCAGTTAAGTTAACTCCTTTTAATGTTTGTGATGAATCTTATTTTTAAAAAATTGGAGTCAAAGAAAATAATAATATAATTACTTATATAATAACTTTTGAATTGAGTTATAATTATACTTATTGAAATTAATAGCTTTTTTACTATAGTATAAACTATTAAGTTTAGTATGGTCTTGTAATTTGTTAGTTTTTCATAACGAGTTGTGTTTAAATTAATTTACGTAATTTTTGTTGTAGTCAATTAGAATAAATAGAATTTTTATTTTATAAATATTCATATGATAATTATTATTTATTGAAAAAAAGTAAAATATCTTTTAATCTTATTCTTGCTATTGTGGTAGATATTATAAACCATTTTTCATATTTTTTAGAATGAATTATAACGAAGAATATAGAATGCAGATGGAGGAGGTACATCACAAAGGAAATATAAACTTTACTCTAATGGGGGAGCAATGCAACTAAATTTCTAAAATTTTCGGAGCCAACCAGTGAGTCCACTATAACAACCTACCTCAAAGCTAGGTATGTCTCTTTAAGATATGACTAGAGCATTTGTTACTAACTTATAAAAATTTCAATAGAAGACACAATCAAGCATATAAAATTTAGAAAATCAAATTATTCAATTGGCATCGTCGGTTAATAGATTTAAGAATTAAGGTAAGTTGCCTTCATAGCCCATTGTCAATCCAAAATAAAATGCAAGTACAATCATCTTGCAAAGTGGAAAAGAGTTTAAGGAAACTAGAAGAGGTCTAGGAATAACCAGTGGTCATGTCTTAAAGGAAGATATAAAAAAAGAAGTGATAACTCCCAACAACAATTTGATCAATTTAAGGTGGCCAATGAAAAACAACCAAGAGCATTGGTGACTAAACCTCTCTTCTTTGAAAGATTTGCTAAATATAGGAAAGAGAAAGAGGAAAAGGAAATTCTTGAGTCCTTTTTGCAAGGTAGAGGTAAACATTCCCTTACTTTATGCAATAAAATAAGAACCTACCTATGCAAATTTTCTTAAAGAATTATACGCAAATAAATGTAAATTGGAAGGTAATGAAAAGGAGAATGTGGGAGAATGTGTTAGTTATTCTCCAAAGGAAATTGCCCCCTAATTGTATAAGGGTAAATTCACTATCCCATTTATGATTGACATTGTTGGAATCAAGAAAGCTATATGTGATTTGGGTGCTTCAATTAATGTCATGAATT
This sequence comes from Erythroxylum acuminatum, assembly GCA_026284645.1. NCBI lineage: Eukaryota > Viridiplantae > Streptophyta > Magnoliopsida > Malpighiales > Erythroxylaceae > Erythroxylum > Erythroxylum acuminatum. The sequence goes on along the minus strand of JANKOD010000006.1, from coordinate 4,130,162 downwards.
CATCTATTTATGAATCTTTGATTGTTGTTCCATTAAAAGAGATAATGTTGTCATCCAACTTACCAATAGATCCATTGTATACCCTAAAGAGTCTTAAAGGATGTTTTAGTGCAAATCAAAGTGTTGATTTTCCTTTTGACTTTAAGTGCTTAATATGAAAGAAGACAATTTTTAACTCTACATCTATTTTTCTAAGGAGGTCGTTTCTTTAAACATCTATAATGAAGATTGATGTGCATAGTGGTGCACTCATCATGTAATTTTATGGAGAAACAATACATTCTAGTATTTATGATGACATGAAATGCCTTAGCGATGTGTTATATGTCTCTATTGTAGATGTTACTGATCCTTTTAGTGCAAATTTTTTTTTGTTAAATGATGAGGATAAACCTCATGATAAAATTTTTATAGAATTTAAAGAAAGATTCTCATCATCTTTAATATTGAAAATGCAAGCTTTGAGCTAAAACCACTTGAGCTTATAAGGTATGATGTTTCTAATATTGATGACCTTCTTCGCTTTCATGCAATTCACTCCACCCTTACTATCAAGCATGTAAGAGTTGTATCAACCATGTTCAAATTTTTCAAAGAAGTCTTATTTACTTTCATATTTTTATTTTTATTTTTATTAAAATTTTTGAGTATTGATTTTGATACATTGAGGTCAATGTATGAAATAAGTGTGGAATGATAGTTTAGTATTTAGTGTTAATGATTTTGTTATTGTTTTACAAGTTCTTTTACAATTTTGGATAATTTTTTGCAAAATGAAATTTTTATCAAGCCTACTTTAGTTCTTGTTTATCAACTTATCTCTGTAAAGGTCTCAATTGTTTTGAAATTGGTATTTGAATGATTTAAGTGTTATGAATCATTGATGTAGATTGAAAGATAATAATAGGATTAGCATGAATGGTTAGGTTCTCAGCAACTACACATTGAATAATTATTTTCGATGATTGATTTGAATGAAAAGTGAAAAAGTATCTAATACATGTTAACTATCATTGTGAGCTTGTAAGTTTATGAACATTCATTATTTTGTGCACCATTTTCTAAAATGACCTTATTTTACACATTTTAGTCTAGGTTAACTTTTCCCTTACCTTCAGGCCTGCCCTGGGCAAGGGTGAAAAAGGTACCTGCCTAGAGCCCACTCTTATGAAGAACAAAATATCCAATAAAAGAGCTCTTATTTTGCCTCATTTTGTTCTTTATAAGCGTTAAGAGCCCACTCTAGACCCTCAGGGTCGGGCCTGCTCTTGCTTAGGACCATTCCTGAAATTTTATAGACATTGGGAAAAATAAAAAAGGGCTTCTCTTAACTCTCATAAAGAATAAAAAGAGGCAAAATAGGAGCCCTTTTTCACTTTGTCTAAGGCCTATAAAATGTCAAGAACGACCCTAAGCAGAAGAAAGCTCGACTTTGAGCAAGGGTAAGAAGGGCACCTGCCTAGAGCCTACTCTCATGAAGAACAAAATAGGCAACAAAGAGGGCCCCCTATTTTGCCTCATTTTGTTCTTTATGAGGGTCAAGGGTAGCAACGAAAAGGGCCCTTTTTAATATTTTTGTGTTTTTTATGAGGACCTGCTCTTGAGCCTCATAAAGAATAAAAAGAGGCAAAATAGGGGCTTTTTTTATTTTGCCCAGGGCCTAAAATGTTAGGAATGACCCTGCCTACCTTCTGTAGACCACTTCATTCTTTCTCTCTCATTGACCAGTTTATCGATTGTCAGCCCTTCACACTCCCTCCAATCATGCCTTCATTGTGCTGGCCTACTGTCCCTTTTCCCCATCATCCCGCCATCGTCTTTTTTGCTTCTTTACCACCCACTCACCAAGGTAAAGTTCCTTCACCATACTCTGGTTTTGAATCTTTTGAAAGATTGAATTTATGAAACATTAAAATTTCTAGGATTGTTGTCTTCTATGGGGTATTTTCAAGAACTTACACAGTCACATACACGAGAGTACTATATACGGCCATGTAAGTGATTATGAGGTTTCGAGAACTTACACGGTCATATACATACTTATGTATGTGACTGTGTAAGTATGATTAAGTGACATACACGATCACATACAAGTTCGTGTACATGGTCATGTAAGTTTGTAAAAAAACTTTACAGTGACTTAAACAATCATTTATACACTCATCGCAGCCCACTGTCATCCCTTTACAGGTAGGTTAGACTAGATTAGATTTAGCTTAATTAAAGGTTAGTCTAAAAAGTTAAAATCTTTTTATGCATATTCAATTTGACTTATGAAATGTGATTAATTTTCAAATTTAAATTCTATTTATTATAAAATTTAATATTTAAACTCAAGCCATAAACTTATATTTTTAAAAAACATTTGAACATTAACTAAGTTAAAACTCTTTAACAGCACCATCACTTAAAAACAATCATTTTTTACTGTAATAAACATTTAAAATAAATAAGTTTTTATAAAAAAATAAACACTTAGTTAAACAGTTTTGTATCTTTTGTTCTCAAAATAATTATGTAAACGAGAAATTATTATATGAAAATTGTAGTTGACCTAAATTTTGAATATCTATAAATATAAGTTTGGATTATTTTAAAAAAATTTATAACCTAAATCTAACCTATAAATCTTTTGATTTAATTTTCAAACCAAATCCCATGGATAGATTCTTAAAAATCAAGCCTTTCTAGGTTTAACATATAAGTCTTCTTCCAATTCACTAGATATTACCAGTCATATAACAAAATTTCTATCATTTCTCTTTCTTAAACCTGTCTATTATATATAATACAAAAAATAATCCTATTTCTTTTAAATTTTCATTAATAATTAAATAGATCATTTCTTTTAAAGACATACTTTTGGAAAGTATAGTCTTTATTTAGACTAATTACTTTTACTTAATATAAACATTTAAAATTAATCTTATTAATTATAATATTTATTTTACAGGAATAATGATTAAGGGAAATTAATTTAACTATATTATTTTATTTTTATAAATTAAAAGTAAATGTATTACTAATCCCAAAAGGAACATATAAAATGTTGCATCCAAAGTCAAGGTACATGATCAAATTACAAATACATTAATGAAACCACTGATTATTTAGTTGAAGTCGTACAACTTGTGACTAAAGGCTATTACAATATAATGACTAAAAGCTTAATATTAGCTATTGACGAATTGCGTTGAGAGAGAGCGACTATCCTAAGATGCTCCTTCAAAGATTTGGTGTCATCTAGAGATGATATTTTCCCCTAATTGATAAAATAAATTCCAATTTTGTGTGATAAGCTAACTAATGTATCCTTAGTAGGAGTGTCTCTTAGATCCAAGTTAAGGCTCTTTGCCAAAATATTTGCTCAAGATGTTTGATGCCTTTAAATATTCTATAGTTTCTCTCATTCCATATGGCTTATACCATACAGCTAATTACCATTATGAAGATAACAGGATCATCTTTCTTCAAACTTTTTATCCTGCATATCTAATCAATTATCCCACTTTAGGAGTCTTTTTCACATTGCAATAAGAAGGCCAAGTATCTTGTCTCATAATATTGTAGAAAATGAACATTTAAAGAAGTGATATAAGGATTCTTTATCCCTATTGCAAAGTGAGTATAAAATATCTAGGATATTAAACTTAATCATATCTTTTGTCTTTAACCTCTTTAGTAATGTCAACTAGAGAGTGAAAGAAGTTTTCGAAATGTTACCTTCTTTCCAGAATAACTTGTTGTAGGTTACTTCATATTCAAATGTGGCAGAATATTTCGAGTACCAAATCAGAGAGCCTTTGATGTGTTGATAGAGTTGGTAATCTATCTACTGTTTCGAACTACAAACATGGTGTGGCTAACATCAATCACGATATTTATAATTGTTGTCACTTTAGTTCTATCAGGTATATATTCAATCAAGGAATATAATAATATAAAGAAAAGATGTCCTAGCTCATGCCAAAACTAGGTACACTTACTACTTCTAATGATTCCTTTAAACTCCTTTTGAACATGATTTCTTAGTTTTAAGATCTACTTAAGGGTCTAAAATGTATTGGTTCTTGATTGAGCTTTTCAAATGTTGATTTCACTAAGGACGTGATCATGATTTGATTTCATTTAAATTAACTCCTTGTATGTTAGTATTTTCCATATTCTTTTTACTAATCAACACCTTGTTCGTTGCTCTTATAGATGTGATTCCAAGTCCTCTATGATATTTTTGGTTTGCATAGGTCAAACAATGTAACTTTGACACTTGTCAAAATTATTATCCTTATCTGACCAGATAAAATTCCTTAATAGTCCCTCAATAGTTTTAACGATGTCAAGAGAGAAGGATAAATAAGAAATCTATTAAATATGTAGATTGTTCAGTATAAAATTTACAGGTAAAATCTACAAGTACATGTGAGAGTTCTATTGCACTAATTGTGGTTAATAGTCTTAAAATGTTAGTCTTTTGGTAAAATTGGAATACTTAAGTATCTAAAAGGAGGTTTCTCTTGTTTAAATAATATTATTAAACCAATGCACTTTGGTAGTCTACTATAACCTTCAGAGATGAAAAAGTTGCTCTTGTTTGGGTTAATATAAAGAGGATGATGGTGGTGGGGCAACAACATAATAGAATAACCCTCTTGTTATTTACTCTTCCTTCTCTTTAGAATTGTTTTTACCTTTTAGTCATTGGGTCAAATTTGTTCTTTAGCTTTTGCCTTATTTAGTTAAAGATTTGTTTCATTTTCACTTTTGGTAGTTTCTCCATAATGAAACAAAACTCACCTTGTCTAGGGCTCCCCCTCATTTCACTGTGGCAACCTACCATATTTGGTATCTTGCAACTCTTAAATCTTCCTCTTCTTCTCTCACTTCATTACTTCCATCTTCTTCTTCTACCTCCTAGACTCTTCTTCATAAACTTGCTCTTTTTTAGGTACTGTTGATTTCCCAACCTTGGCTTAGTTTAAGGTCACGCTCCTAACCCTAAAAGTCTCATTTGCTTAAGACAATCTGCCCATTTCTAAGCCAACTATATGCTCGAGCTCCTCTCTTCCTACTTTAGGCTTCAAGCCTTTATCATTTCTATTAGGTAACTTTGATATAGCTACAGGTTTGAAACCTACTCTTTTATCTACTCCAGAGTATCAAATGGTAAATAGAATTTCATAGAAGCAAGTAGTGGGTGGTTCTTTTGTGTATTAAAAAATTATGATACATTCCACTAGTATTAGAGAGTGGTTAGCACTTTATCTCACCACATGTAAAAATTTTACAAGAATGCGCTTAAAAATGGTCTTCATCCTTGGTATTTTTTTAATTAAGAAAAGACTAGTTCTATCTTAAGTCCAAACTCGGAAATATCAACTTGGAAAAAACTGAGATTAGAAAGTATTTTGATCAATGAAGATGAAATGTTTAGACTTCGTTGTCATCTTTATTTGGTAATTGTTATTTGCCTAAATTTGTATAACAAAGTTAGGGTTAACCCAAAAAATGGTTTTAGGCTCTTGGTAGGAAACGGTATTAGGTTAATAGGCAGAAAACAGTATTAGGGTTTACCCGAAAAAGGAGTTTTATGGTGTAAGGTTGGTTTAAAGGTTTGAGCGAAAAACGGAATTAGGGTTTAAATGGTAACCGGTATTAGGGTTAACCCAAATTTGTACGACAAAGTTAATTATTTTAAATATATAATCTTTATGCCTTAAAATATATGTCAGTAATTAGCATATAAAAACATAGATTAAAATGTATTGTTAGCTTTTTTAGAAAAGAAAAAGGAAATATTAGATTAATCTATACGAAAGATTTTCAGAAGCGTTTAATAGGAGAGGTTCCCGTGTCTAGCTAAAGAAAGTTGCGGTTAATCGACCTGTAGGATTATGTCATCTTGTAATAACAAATATGCGTAAGAAAATATAATGTGTCATTATCTTTGTTATTTGTTGAAGTATGATCATTTATAACTTAGAGGGTGTTTGTTTCCACTTTTATTTTTGATTTTTTGTTTTTGTTTTCAAATTTAGTAAAAAAATTTGTTTGTTTGAGTTTTTAGTTTCTGTTTTTGGTTTTAGTTTCTTCCAGTTTTCAAAAATTATGAAAACCATAAAAA
>JANKOD010000006.1:4090842-4114062 GCA_026284645.1 Erythroxylum acuminatum | reverse complement strand
TATACAATATGAGCTAAGACATGAATATGTTGGATTCGTTTGACTATAACTTTTTCGTCCGACCTCTGATTGAGGCGATTCTTGAAGCATTGGATTCCTAACACATTTTTCTACTCTTCCAAAAAAAATTGACCATACAAGGAGATTTAATTTCAAAAGATTGTTAAAAAGGAAGTGGGAGTTCATAAGACAATGACCCTACAAGGAGACTCGCTTACGCTTTTTGACTCTAGATAGTTGGGCTTGGGGAACGAGGTCCAACATCTTGGGCTTCAGGATTGGGGCTCAATACATACTTCGTTCTCCTTTCCAACCGATGTGGGATCTCATATTCTTTTCATAATTCAAGTACTAACCTTTGCAGAGTAAGAAGCGAAAAGCTTTTAAGAGCCATATGGAAGGGACTTATAATTATTGAAAGACGATGCAAGTAAAAGTAGGTTGGTAAAAGTTCCTTATGTTTCTCTCTCTCTTTCTCCCATATGGCTACATCCCAGAAGTCAACTCCTATACCTCCATAGTAGGTACCCACTTTTAAGTCAGTGTGCATTCCCACAGCTTGAGCTTGGCTTGCTAGAAATTACGAAAAACAAGAAGCAAATCACACATGGAAAACACAAACGTCTTTTAGTGCCTTTCAGTTTTCATTACATCACACAGAAGATACTATATACGCACAATGCATAGGGAAAAAGAGAGAAGAAGATAAGAAGAGTATTGGGATGCTCGCTAGAAATTACAAAATACAATAAGCAAATCACACATGGAAAACACAAACATCTTTCGATGCCTTTCAGTGTTCATTACATCACACAGAAGATACTACATACGCACAATGCATAGGAAAAAAGAGAGAAGAAGATAAGAAGAGTATTGGAATGAGACGTACTTGGCTAATCAGAACAACTTTAGGGACCAAGAACGCAACAATGGAAGACTTTGCAAAACCAGCATCAATGTCCATCTTCTCTTCATCCATTGATCAAAAAGTTTGAGACTTCACAATTGAAACAGCAATCAGAAAAACTTTCAATGTAAAAAGAGCATCATGATAAAGAATTAAAAAGTATAAAAACACAAAGACATCATCTCATCTACCTCGTTTGGAAAGAGCAACGACCTTTTTTCCTTGGCAGGCGCCGAAGTAAGCGTTTTGCAAAATTGAATCAGAATGTTTCGTTTAAATGGAAGTGACCACCTCCACTCACTTTTTCTGCGTTTTATATATTGTGGGACTCACCTTTGTTTTTTAAAATTACACGCCATCAAATAGTAAAACTCACTTTTAAAAATTAAAAATATTTTATACCTACAAAAAAGTTTTTATATCATGGTGGCCTAATACTGTTAGCAATCAGGTTTAATTTGAACGTTTTTTAAATATTAAGATTCATTTTAAACGTTATATAAATGTTAAGATTTATTTTAAACAGCTTGAAATATTATGGTCCATTTCAAACACTAGTACAAAAGTTAGGGATTAATATTATAACCCTAGTAGTCCCTTGGATAAAAAAAGAACACAGAAGAGGAAAAAAAAGAATCAAATTGACTCTCATAATTCCAATCCAAATAAAGATACTAACCAGATATAGCAAGAAGAAGTAGCTCTAGACAGAGCAGAAATAGAGGAGAAACTCCATGAGATACACTAATGTCTCATGACACTTGAGGAAAAAACGTAAGGCAACAAGAATAAACACGAGAAAGATACAAATTTGCCAACTAAGTGACAAAACTAAAGTAAACCAAACATTAAAGAACTTTTTGTTACAAATTTAGTGAAGAGCATCTTTACTTGAACAAAAACGATTAGATTTGAGAAAGGAGGTTCAACATGCTTGTTCGCGGTCTACATTTAGCCAACAACGGGTTAACCTTGGGCATGGTGAGCCCACTGCCTTCAGCCATGTCCACTGGCTGGTCATTAGCTACCTTCCATTCAAAACACTGAATTAGAGACCCTAAGGCCAACCCAATTACCCTCGTGGCCATACCTTCCCCTGGACAGCCTCTCCTTCCAGCCCCAAATGGTAACAAGTTGAACCCATACCCTTTTCCCTCTTCATCTAGGAATCTCTCTGGCTTGAACTTTCTGGGATCCTCCCACAAGTTAGGGTCGTTGTGTATAGCCCACAAGTTCACCAACAACATTGTACCTCTTGGGACACGAAAGCCTCCGATTGTGCACTCCTCTGATGACTCATGAGGCACCAGCAATGGTGCAACAGGGTACATTCGAAGTGTCTCTTTAAGGATAGCGTCGAGATAGGGAAGTTTCGGTAGGTCTGATTCTTCTATGAGCTTGCTCTGACCAACTTGCGTGTCTATTTGTTTTTGGGCTTTCAGTAGGGCCTCAGGATTGTTTAACAGTACTGATAAAGTCCATTCCATAGTTGCAGCTGAAGTGTCAGTCCCAGCCGATAACATCACCTAGATTCAAACGTCAACCACTCCTTGTCAATTTCTCAAATATCGCCGGTTCCATATTTTGTGCCGGAAGTTAGTACTCGAAGAAAACTTCGACTACAGGATTAATATGCCACCATATCCAGCAAAGGAAATTACAAGTCTGGTTGTGGTTAGACAAAATTCATCTTCAGAAGGTAACAAGTTTGGCATAGTTAAGACGGACAACATACCTGCATCATGCCTCTTATTGTCTCATCTGTAAAGTATTCAGGATCCGTTTCCTTCAGGGCCAACAGGACATCAATCATGGTTTTGCTTGCCTGTTCAGCTTCAGAGCTACTCTTGTTTTTCATCCTACGTTCGTCAATCAGTTCTTGCATGAGTCCGTCCCTCTTCCTTTGCAATATTTCCAACCTCTTTGCAAGCTTGTTAGGTCCAATCCACTTCAAAAGCGGCACGAAATCTACAATATTGGTGGCACCACTTAAGAGAAAGGTCTCCCTCAGAATTTCTTTAAACCTCTTCTGTTCATCCATTTCCACCGAATTCTCTCCATAATATCTCTTTCCAGCGATCATCCTCATCATCACATTAAGTGTCAGCTCAAAAAACACCGACTTCATGCTGACAGTCATGAATTCCCCGTTGACTGACCCTCTAAAAAGCCTGCGAAGCAAAGATCTGACCTCATCCACACGAATATAATGGAACATCTGAAGGCGATTGGATGATAAGATTTCTGAAGAAGCTATGCGTCTCAAGTTGCGCCAGTGTTGACCATACGAGGCCCATACAAGAGTCGTATAACCATACCCCAGATACTCTCCGGCCAGTAGTCTAGGCCGGTTTGCGAAGATCACATCGTTTTTAGTAAAACATTCCTCTACGAAAACGGGGGACGATACGAGGACAACTGGCCGAGATCCGAATTGGAGGTAGAAAATTGGGCCATACTTGTTGGAAAGAGTTGCAAAAGTTCGATGGAGGGGTTTCTTGAAGAGGTAGAGATGGCCAATAATGGGTAGGGAGAGACCAGGACTTGGTGGTAGGTTCCTTGTCTTTTGGAAAACTCGTTTTGTAACGAAAAATAATAACAGGAAGAGCAGGAAGTAGTAACAGAGAGAGGCTTCCATGAAGAGGATAAGGGGATATAGGATCAACAACAACGCTCAGCCACCCATATATTTGCTATTTCGCCAAGAAATGTGAAAGGGTTACGTAAAAAGAGCCTGATTTCTCCTGAATTCTGGATTCTCCTTTTCGTAGTCGCATCTATGTCCTCTCTTCACGCTAGCTTAGCCAAATCTTGCATCAACCTGCTGATTTATCAAACTAATATATTATATGCATCGTGGACAAATAATTGAAACTTAACAGAATTAAAAAAAGAGGAGGCTCCAAAATTGCAATGACTTGTTGATCCTTTTGGTTGCGCTTCTCAATCCATTGACTTTACACTTGTGATATTTGTTCAAGTTAATCAAGTCACGCTTGCATAAAAAAGAAAAGAGAAACAAGGGTTGGTAATAACTAACTAATTAGGGCTCATTTTGTAGTGCAACCCATTTAATTATGTCATTTATTATACTTCTTTATTATCTTTAATCTAGATTAAATTTAATTTTTTGACCTTAATTCTATAAATGACCTGTAATTAATAATTGTCTAATTAATTTATAAATCAAGTCGTTAGGCAACTTGCCCTTTTCTGTAGAGATCACGCAAGTGAAAACTTATCATTGTTCTATCTTTGCCTTCAGGATTTGAAACTAGTATCTCCTGACTTTAGCCACGGAAATGTACCATGAACGTCACGAGAGGAAACAGGAAGAATAAAATAAGACTTCGTTCATAGACGCAACATATTCACAGTAAAATTCATTTCATACCCATTCAGTGCTGCTTTTGTAACATTTCAACGTTTTCCTCATTTTGCCAAAGAAGCGCATAGAATATTATAGTAGAGTTCATTCCATGAGTCGATCAAAGCTCATACCCACTCGATCAGAATCAAAGATTCTGGCCTCGCAACAAAAGAAGATGAAACTGAATAGGAACATCGGCATAGATTCTAAATTGTCTTATGCTTGTTACTTCCTTGTTGCCTTGTAATGGAACCACGCGGCCTTCCTTAAAGTGTCGCGATCAAAATCTTTTTTCCTGTACAAAACTGAAGACCAAAGGAGCTGCTGGCAACTGGAATTGGGCAGCGATCCAACCGTGGCTCCCTCCATCCATTTGTCGTCTTATCGCTGGCACGTTCCCGCCGAACTCTTTCCTTGGCCCCGACAATCTGGTCTGGGGGGCTTCTGACAACGGTCTCTTCACTGTAGCGTCTACGTATTCCCTGCTTATGGACCATATACGTAGACGCGGAGCCTCATGGATTGTGGAAGGCAATCTGGCAGTTGCCGGGACCGCAGCGTATCCGCACGTTTCTCTGGTTACTGGCTCATGATAGTCTTCTCACGAATCAACTCCGAGCTCGAAGGCAGATTACTACGGACAGTTCTTGTGCTCATTGTTCTCTTGAAGAATCCACTCTACACGTCGGGCGAGATTGTCTCAGGTCGCGCCGAGTGTGGATCACTTTGTCGCCTCATCTTGCCGTGACCGATTTCTTTGATTTATCTCTTCGCGACTGGCTTTTCACCAATAGCCACACCCGCCGCCGACTTCTGGCCCGGGACTGGGCGGACCTTTTCGGTATCACTTGTTGGTTCCTCTAGTCATGAAGGAACAAGTCTTTATTTGATCAACAATTTATCTGGCCTACTTCTCCTGACCTTCTTATTTTGTCTTATGCAGATCAAATCCGCAGGTCCTTTGAGCGGAGCAACCGGACTGACACCAGACTCCGCCCCCGTCACGAGCTCCTTCTTAATTGGAGTAAGCTCCCGACGGGTTGGATTAAATTAAACACCGACAGCTCTAGCTCTCATCGCAACTGTACTGCTACCGCCGGTGGCCTTCTACGCGACAGTGACGGCAACTGGCTTGGGGGCTTCGCACAGAACCTAGGTTGGTGTGCCCCGCTGTCTGCTGAACTCTGGGGAGTCTTCACCGGTCTCTCTCTTGCTTGGCGCTTAGGCTTCCGTCGCGTCATCTTAGAGGTGGATTCGATCGCGGTACACACTCTCATATCCTCCTCGGCCACCCGGTCTCAGGTGTTCAACCCTATTGTGGCGGGTATTCATGAATTGTTTTCCTGAAATTGGTCTGTTGTCCATCGGCATGTTTACTGAGAGAGCAACAGATGCGCAGACTGGCTTGCCTCTCAGGCTGCACAATTTGCTGTTGGGGTTACTTATTTTGATTCTGCACCTATCGAGTGCCATCTTTTCCTCATTAAAGATAAGTCAGGGATCCGCTTCCCCAGGGTTGTTGTGTAATCAGTGTAGACTTTTTCCCTTTACAAAAAAAAAGGAACGATTAAAAAGAATTTAAAGCTTTGCCGAGTGAAAAGTTGCAAGGAGTTCAACATTAAAACTGAAGTAATAAAGGCGATACTACCGACTACTTAGTCTCCCTGTACGAACATAATCGATCAGAAATTTCGTGGAAGGCCTTGCCAGCTTAGGGACATGTATAACTAGAAAGAAATTTATGTTCATGAACCATGAGAAAATCTTATAACGTTCCAAGTATCATTTTTCAGGAGCAAATCTGACGCAATATTACATTATCTGGTGTACATTTAGCGGAATGATCTTATCAATTATACCAAACTCTTTAACTGGTGTTGATCCATGATTGTAAACTTGTACTAAACTAATTTTATCCTTCATTAGGAAAAAGTTAATTCTTGCTGCTTTCAATCTTCTTTTTTCATAGATGAGAAAACTTTTTCCTTTTGGTGAAAGATAAAGACCGTTTGAGGTCAAACCCGATGAATACTTCTTCATTCTTCTACTGAAAATACACGGATCTTAGTTGTTGTCTTTCATTTTGTTAGCTGTCAAAGTTCATTTATTATGGTTGTTAGTGTAGGGCCCCAAACAGTACCTTAGTTGAAATGTTACATATTCATGAAAGTAAATGTGATAGGAGTTAAAATTGTGATATGATTGTGAATTATATATGTTTTGAATCTTGGTTTGATGGATTATGATTAGTAACTTGTAATTAATTAATAACATTAGAAAATTGATGTGTTAAAATGTACATTCGGACTAGGAAAAATGTCAAGCGGCAAGACAAATTGATAAATAAAAATTTGGATAACTAAGCCTATATATTTAGTGACATTTTCCATAAGTAAATAAGGGATAAATGGCAGTATGGTTGAATGGCATTTGGCGGTATTAATTGAATGACAAATGGCCTGGCAGGATTGTGACATTTGGCAGCTTATGGAGTGGACAAATGGGACACATGCAATGGTACAAATGTCATATTGTGAGAGTGACACCTAGCAACTTAGGTGTTAAACTCTTGTAAGGAAGTTTCTGCAACTATCATTCTTGCTCTCCACCGAAATCACCCACCCTTGCTTAGCTTTTGAATTTTTGTACCAATTCTGTGCAAAAGTCTTCAAACTCTTTGCCAAATACTACATCAAGAAAGTTACCTAATGCTATCCTCTTTGATGCTGTCTTTTTGGTGCTAAGATCATCCTAATTTCACCTTGATCTAGGGACGGTGTTTGCTTGCTTAGAAGGCTAGTTTAACTTGTTCTTTGAAGAAGGAACTTGAAGTTAAACATGTAAGGGAATTCTTAACTGGATAGCATGTATTAATACAAGTTCTATGATGATTGAATTGGCATGGAATATGTGTTATGATGATGATAAATGAGTGCTAGAAAATTGATCCTTGTATGGCAAATTCTGTTTTGGTTTTGATGTATGAAAGATAATGATTTGTGAGTTTCCTAATGAATGATTTTTGAATTAGATTTGGACATGAATTTGATAAGGGATTGAAGCATGAATAAGGTATAACTGAAGTGAAATTGATGGACTTTGGTGAAGGTATGTTGGATGGAGTATGAAGGAGTTAAAATTGGAAACAAAATGAAGGTCATGAGTGAGTGAACCTTTGGTTCACTCATCCTATGATCTTTGGATTTATATGGCACCTTCCCACAATCGTGGGAAATGCTTTGGAAGGGAAAATGGTTGGTTTTACACATTTGTTGGACTATATAAGGTTAAAGCTCTTTTTAATGGTGTAATTAAACTTGATTAAGGTGTAAAATGGAGCTAGTTGGATGTGGAATTAGTTAATTAAAGGTTGAATAAGGATTGGATTATTAATTGAAGTAATAACTTAAGAAATGTGTTATTTGATAACAAAGTATCTAATTTTGGAACTTATAAGTTGTTAAAGGAATGAAGTTTACTTATGAATGCTAATGTGATTTAAAGAACAAGAGTAATGTGTTAGTTGTGAATGTTTGTGAATTGGGAACTTGCGTGAATACATATAATGTGTAATTACTTAATGTATTCATTAGTGCATTATTGCAAATGTTTATATTTATAAGGCATGTTAAGTTTGTAACATCCCACTATCATAGGGTACATACCAGAATACCCTGTAGACATTCCAGTACATAACCTATAATAATGGCATGTTAGAGCAATTACATCACTAACTTAATTATGGCATCATCATAAATACATAAATGTCACCAAATTTTAAAACCGAATTCCTCATTTCATTCCATAAAAACTGAACATACATTGTACCTTTACAATATTTTCCAAATATGTACAATGTCAAAACTAAGTACATAACATGCTACATACATGAGGGATTTTACAAAATTTCTAACTAAATCCTTCAGACTCAGCTGACCGACCTTTGAGCCATTTTTTCTATTCAAAAGTACAAAAATTATTCTTCTTGTAGAGTCTCTCTGTCGCTAATGTCCTCTCTCGATCTTGAAATATCAATGTTGCAATTTTGATGAGTTTCGCTAACTCACTGATGTAAACATCCTTAATGGTTCACTCAATTCATATCACATATCAACATAGGTAAAAACATAATTCACATCTTTTCATTTAGCATATAGCATCACATATCCCATTCTTGTTCAAATACATGACCACATTATATTTCAGTCAATCAAACACATGTATAAAGTATATATGTAAATGCTTATAAGACTCACTTTCAATTTTTACATTGTTATAACTGAATGCCTAAACTATCTCGTATCCATTGTAGATACCAGGTTCATTAAGATTGTCCCGTATCCATTGTAGATACCGGGCTCATTAATGCTATTCTTTATCTGTTGGTGATACAGAGCTCATTAAACAGAACAAGCCTTTGTCTCTTAATCACAATCTGAGCTTAAAGCTCATTTTCAGTAGCTACTCATGTCACAACTCTCATTATCTGATTATGCATTCATGTAATGGAATGCATCACTCGTATTCAATCAATCATTCACAATTTAAATCACAATTATCATCGGACCTTGGTCCGGCATTCAATAATCATGTTGAGTAAACACATAGTTAGTCCAAATTCACATTTAAGGAGCATCAAATATCACAGTCCCAATCATATTTTTCATCAGACCTTCATTGTTCGGAATCAACACAATCCAATTCACAATCATAAACAATTTAGAACATAATTTAGACAACCAAATAATTAAGTGAGATTGTCTAGGTTACTCATAAATTGCTCCAGAAAGCTATTGCCTTGAATACCTGGCTATATCTGGATGATGGCGCTCTAAATGCTCCTCTATATCATGCAAAACACATTTAAATATATCACAATTTTATACAATTATATAAGTATTCATTTATGTACATCTATGTATATGAAATATGTACAATGCATATTTAATGACAATCCCGGATACCTTATCATTATTCTTGTCACAAAATCATTCATATACCAACACTTACATAAGTTAATTTGTACCAAGGGTTTAGACCATAATAAAGCAATTTGAAACTCGTTTCAAACATACACTTTCGGGTCCACTTTGCATTATCATTCTAATAAGGAAAATGGAGTAATTTGGTAACATTTCCTTCTAGAACATTGTTGTCCTATGTCTTAAGTTTCTAATGACACCAAGACCATATAGTTTGATTCAGTGTTCCGAAAGTTATACTCAATTTACTTCGGACTGGTCTTAAACTACAATAGTTCTCTGTACTCAACTTCAAACCAGATTCTGAAATTCTTAAAGACATAATTTAAACTTGATTTCTTTAGAACATTTGTAGCCATATGTATCTACTTTAATCTAAGTCAAAAATCATTCCATTTTGACATCTAAAGATCAAGATATGACTAAAATATTGCTGACTGTTCAGTGAAATCATTCCAGTTAAGAAATTCCAACACACTTCATCATTCTCATCCTAAATTCATCAATCAATCTTTTCCGAATGGATTCAGATGGCCCTACGTTTTGGTGTAGAGAAAGAAAAATATGTTATGAGTTTGTTGGTTTAAAAATCAAGTCATTTAGAGGTCAGGAGAAGAAGTTGTAGCTAAAAGAATGAAGGATGTTCGCAACTATGACGCATGGTCATTATCGTGCTTGTGCACGGTTGTGCACTGCGAGACACGTCCTCGTACCCAATCATGCTCATGCACGATCGTGCTTTCCCAGTCGATAGCATGATGTTACGATTGTGCACTTGCGAGATGCACGACCGTGCCTTCATTTTTCTCCTTGTGCACAATGGTAGAAAGTACCTAAAGCCTCAACTTAGGATGACATAAATGAATCCAAAAATAAGCATTCAGAAGGGAAGATAGCTCATATGTGCTTTACAGCCATAGACGATAATGAGGTAATATCTGACTCTAATTTGTGTGATAGTGATTTGACATATAATGAACTAGTTGAAAGTTTAGAAATCATAAATAAGAAAAGAAAGAAATTATCTTCTAAACTCAAGGAAGTATAAAACAACTGGAGGTATGCATGAATGAGAATGACAAGATGAAAAGTGAATTGTGTAACATTAAAGTATCTAAAAATGTGCTCATTAATGACAATCATGCATTAGACACATTAAGGCATGAAAAATTAGACATTGACAAAAAATCAATGTTCTCAAATATTCATTAACCAGATTCACTAAAGGGAGTGAAAACTATTAAAAAAACTAGGAGTTCTAATGCATTTCAATAATAAGCATGAAATAGGATGCAACTATAAAAGTGAAGCCAATTATAAAATCACATTTGTAATGAAAAAATATTTTCATAACAAAGAATCATTGCCTAATGCCAAAAATGAATATGGAGCATCCACACCTAAGCATATGCATGTACATGCCACATCTACAAGGACTCATTCTAAGAGTAGGCATCATGCTTTCATACATATTTCACAATCTAGACATAAAGTTCAATACTCTCAAAGGAAGAATATACATAACTTTTATGATAACATGCAAACCCACTCAAACCCCTTTAGACCTAAAAGGAGTATGCTTCAAACCTTTATTCATAGTAGGTATCATCTATATAATCATGGTAGCTCATCTCACTACCCTAGTAGAACTTACAACACGTTTAATATCTAAGAAAAAGTACCTCATTATGCATATACACAAAAAGTTTCAAGTAATTATATATCATCATCACTCGTATAATATGGTATGCCATTTTTGTGGTAGGTATGAACGTGTTATAGATTTTATTTTCTTAAATAAAGAATGACAAGCAAACCCTTAAAAATGGTTTAAAAAGAAAGAACCTAATAGTTGCCAAACTTATTAGATAGTTAAAATAAATTGATTGTTTTGTTTTATAATGATCTTAAAAAAAGAGAGCAAATGGTATGTAATAAAGAAGGTAGTTATTGAATTGGTATTTATCTTGATGAATCTAACATTCTTATATCTAAGAAAGTCTTAAAAATATTTGTGTAAGATGCAAATAAATTAGTCTTTAAAGAGAACAAGAATAATCACTAAAGGCTCTTTAAAAGAGCCAATTATTAAACCAACTGTAGATGATAAGAAGGATGAGATGTTTCCAATGAATTAAAAATTTAAGAAGAATCATTGTTTCAGCGATATAATAATTAATATTCAACAAGAAGTAATTATTAGTGCATTATTTTATTTATCAATTTGAGTATAAATTCTTAGTGATGAATGTTTAAGTTGACATTATAAATGAGAAATTGAACTTTTTTGGTATATTATGTACCTTAGACTTAAAGAATATGTGCAAAACAAGAATATTAAATTAAAAATTATTAATGCACTATACTAATTGGACAATAATTTTTACTAAACCAATGAATGATAATATTATAAGAGAATTAGACATAATTCTATATGATTAAAGTCTCTTTTAATATTTATGATAATTCTTGATTAATATTCTTATGACTTATTCAGTGTTTTGATGTTTTAAATTTGAGTTTAAAGGTTGTTTCGCAAGTTATTAGGTTAACTTTTGCCAATATTTTAATGCAATTGACTAGTGTCTTAAAAATTATCATTTTTACCTTTCCAGTAAGTTTATATTGGATGGGTATTTGCTTGATTTTTGGGATTTTATACGTTATGTATTTAAAGATAAATCTTTGAAGTATATGCTGGTAGAAGTATTAGTGGCAAAGAAAAAAAATTCCTTCAAGTCTCACTTCTACTAAACATGCTTTGAAAGAAACATTGAAAGATGATAATTGACTTTAATATCATTAATATGGCCATTTCAAATTTATAAGTTTGATTCTTTTTCATAGCATAATTTATTTGATGAGTTTTTGTAATTAAGCTTGTTGATGATGTTTGTAAAAGTTGTATAGTTAAAAAGCAGCATTATGAATTTTTTCCATCACGCAAGGCAAAAAGAGCTGCAAAATCAATAGAACTTGTTCATGCGAATGATTTGTAGACTATGTCAATACCTACTCTCAATAACATGTCCTTTGTAACCTTTATTGATGATGATTTAGTAGAATGTTATAGGTCTACTTTATCAAATAAGTCATATGAATCCATCATCTTTAAGAAATTCAAAGCTCATATTAATAAGAAAAGGGAATACACATTTAAGATTTTACAGAAAGATCGGGGGATAATCTCTCTTTAATGATAATTTTTGTGACGAATCTAGCATCCAAAGACAACTAACAACCAATTTCACTCCCCACATACCCTCAATGAAAAAAGAAAGAATTGAAATCTTGTACGTATAAGAAATGGCATGCTAAAATCCAAAGATCTTCTGAAGAATTTTTTGGTAGAAGCAACTTATAGATCAATATTTCTTCTTAATTGGTATCTAATAACCATAATGAAGAAATAGATACGATTTTAAACATTGTATAGGTAGGAAAAAGGCAACACACACACACACACATACATACATACATACATACATATATATATATATTAGTCGTTTTATCCCAAAAATGGGAAAAACAATAGATGTTTATTTTATTGGGTATAATATCAAATTTGAGAAATATTGATTTTACAATCCTTTTACCAAGAAGTTAATAATTAGTCGTGACATCATATTTGATGATAAAAATTCTTGAAATTGAAAGAATATACAAATATGTGTAGAAGCATAATAAAAGATGGTGGACATGTAAACACTTATAATGAAGGTTCTAATTCACAAACATTCAACAATTTTGATAATGTTTCAAATTTTTCATTAGGCTATTTTTAATCAAGAAACACCTCCTTCGAAACGGAATAAGATTTATACAATTACAAGACAATGTTGACTTCTATAGTTCAAGAACTAATTTGCTTTCAAGAAGCTATTAAATCCAAAGAGTTATATGTTAAGGATAACAATTTTACTTGAAACTGATTCAAAATTAATAAAATAAACTCAAATTGATTGGAATTTAAATCAGAATCGGACTTCAAGGACCAATTTGAAGCCCAATTTGACAATTCAAATCATATTAAATATGTCAAGAGTTTGACATTAAATTAATAGTAATTCAATTGCAAAAACAATGTATTCAATTGACAAAATATGAAACTTTTTGTGTGTATAAACTTTACTTCAAAAATCATTTGCATAATTTATTTTCCAAAATATAATTTAAAATGTTGGTGTTAAAAAAAGAAGAAGAAGAAGAAGAGCAGATTTTTCAGTTTCAAACATGCAGCCGTACCGTATAGTTTGAGGGGGAAGAGGACAGCCCCAATAGCACAATGCCTGACGAAAGGGACAGGGGTGCCCACCACGTACTAAGCTTGTGAGGACCATACCCGTTGATGAAGAGACCACTAAGGTGAAAAGATGCATTGGTGAAGAGACCAATAAGGTGAAGAGATGCCTCTAATGCAACTATCAGTATTAGTGCCCTATACAATCGCAAGGTGTTGGAATATGCCCTGCATGTGCAAACCCCGGAGTGTTGTACCCCACCGGGTATGTTTTCTTGGAATCATGCATAGATACCACAATACTACTCCTGCATTTGTCTACAGGTATTTATGTGCATACAACTTACAAATCTGTCTGTTAATTTCTCATCGGATAAGCAATGAAACAAAGGCAGCTGCTTACCACATCTATTGTAAGTTGTTGGATCAGTCTGAGTTTAGTGCTTATGGGCCGTCATTGCTTGGAGGAATAAGAACACATACCAGTTTCCTATCAGAGTAAAATGTCACGGCCTTTGATCCTTGTCCCCAGCTTCATACAGGTGTTAGTAAATTAAGAACTTACTATGTATTCAATTGCAAAAAAAAAAGGTATTCAATTGGTAAAGTCATCATTATTTTTTTTAAACTTTACTTCAAAACCAGCTTTTGGATTGTTGTCTATTTGATTGTTGTTTGTGTTTTTTGAGTTATTCTACTGTATAATATTTTATGACGTGTGAATCATTTGAGTTGGTTTATTAGTTGTATAATGTGTAAAGAATTATCGAGTTTAAGTTAATGTGTGAAATGTTAAATGCATATGTCGAATGAACGTAATCAAATTGAGGTTGACGAGTTGATTTTTTTGGTCTTATAATGTCTTTAGTAGCAAATATGTGTCCAAATGAAAGTAAACAAATTGAGGTTGATGGTGGTGACTAAAGGATTGGTGTACAATAACATCAACACCTCAATAGAAATTTCATTGAGACGTGAAGTTTAGAAATGTCCAGTATTAAGCAACCTTACTCCTAACTAGTATAAAGCCTATTTCCAAATAACCCACACGAATGAATAAAAATAATAAATAAATAAATAAAAGGAAATAAATAAGTAAGTAAGTACATAAATAAATAAAAATAAAAGAATAATAAATGCAAGGAAAATTTTAAAATAAATAAATAAATAAACATGATGATGATGATGATGATGATGATAATAATAGGGAAAAAATTAAAATACAATACAATAAAAATAACTAATATGTAGAAATACTAGTACAAATAAAAATAAAATAATACGAATAACAAAAGAGATACCACTAATAATAATCATCATTATAATAATACCAACATTAATGTTAATAATAAAGATACTAATAAGAGTACCAACAACAACAACAACAACAATAATAATAATAATAATAATAATAATACGTAATTAACTAATTACCACTGAGACTAACTACAAAGTTGAAAGATATAAGAGAACTATTAAGATCTCATTACGAGGGATTCTTTACCTGACTCCTAACACATCACAGTTTTCTATGGTGGGTCATGTCCTCGATAAGTTTTAACATTGTTATATCTTTTTTGATCACCTCATCCCAATTCTTATTAGGCCTCCTTATTTTTCTCTTACAATCTCTAAATATGATCCTCTCGCATTTTCTTATTAAGGTGTCTGAGTGTCCCTTTTACCATGTTCAAACTACCTAAGTCTTGTCTCTTTTAATTTGTCCATAATATTAGCTACCTTTAATTTGTCTCTTACAATGACATTCCTTAGCTTATCCCTTTTATTAAGGTTGCACATCTAATGTAGCTTATCCCTTTTATTAAGGTTGCACATCTAACGTGGCATCCTCATCTCCATTACCATTAGCTTACGACTATGAATTTGTTTGATGGGTCAACACTCCGTCTCATAGAGAATTGTTGGCCTAATTGCTAAAAAATAGAATTTGCGTTTATGTTTAAGTGGTATCTTCTTGTCACACACAATTCCTGAAGCACCTCTCCATTTCAGCTACTTGATCTGATTCAGTGAACTATGTCTTCATTAATTTCTTCGTTACTTTGGATGATAGATACTAAATATTTAAAACACTCCTTTTGTGGTATAACTTTTGAACCAATCTTTATCTTCACATCTGTAACCCCCTATGTCACCAATAGTTACACTCCACATACTTAGTTTTAGTTATACTAAGTCTAAAACCCTTTGATTCTAATGTATCCCTTCATAATTCAAGCTTGGCGTTGACCTCCTTTTTTGTCTCATCCACTGAAACAATATCATCAACAAATAACATACACTAAGGCACATCCCCTTGGATGTTCTTTGTGAGCTCATCAATTACTACTATAAACAGAAAGGGATTCAAAACAGAACCTTGGTATAACCCAATATCTATAGAAAAATGCTCTGTATCTCCTCCTATTGTCCTTACTTTGGTTTTTACACCTTCATCCATATTCCTGATACTTTGTATGTAAGTCATTAGAACCCCCTTGACTTCTAAACACCTCCATTGATTTCCCTTGGAACCCTATCATATGCCTTCTCAAAATCAATAAAAACCATGTGTAGGTTACGCTATCTTTCTCTGTAGTACTCCATCAACCTTCAAAGGAGGTGTAAAGCTTCTATTGTAGACCTTCTTCGCATGAAGCCAAATTGGTTTTTCAAGACAAGAGCATCCTTTCTTACTCTCTTCTCGATCACTTTCTTTTATAACTTCATGGTGTGCCTAAGTAATTTGATGCCTTTGTAGTTGTTACAACTTTGAATATTCCCTTTGTTCTTGTATAAAGTGAACTAAAGGATTGGTGGTATTAGATAAATTCATAGGATCATTAAATAAATTGATGAGATAGAGATAATGAAGTTTTACACATTTGTAACTTAAAAAAATAACTTCAATTATATTTGTACATAAAAAATATAAAGCATTGAATAATACACCTACATCATGCAACTATCTAGTCATTATCATATTCATATTATGAGTCGCTTTTCTAGATTATAAGGTACTACAAATTGAAGGTTAAGCTCCATGAGTTATTCGTGGAACCAAAAAGTTATAAAATTGTCTTCTTCTCTTTCTCACATTAATTGTAGCAATCATTTCTTGCTAGGTAGGAATATCACCTTCAATATTGCTAATATCATCCTAACCACTGTAAAAAGAACTTCCAATGCCAATTTTGTAGTTTAATCTTTATGCCTTTTGCATTCTAATACTCTTTAAAAAAATATTTATTTGCTATTTCACATTATGACTATATTTCATATAAGACTCCATATCACCTTTGATCTCAACTAAATGCTTCTTTAACCTAGTGACTCTTTCATCTTTCGAATATTTGTTGTGAAGCCCTATTTGGAGACAAAAGTGAGTTTCAGTGATCTTAGACATTTTCATGGATTATTAGAATAATGAACAAGTGAAGTTAAGATGGATAACAATTAATTTGAAGCCATTCCTTAGAGACATGATCGTCTAGAGTACAACACGCACATGTCCTTAACTACACGGTAGTATGTGAAAGCTAAGAGTGTGAACATGTACAAGATAGATGATGACCTATATGGTTATATAAGATTAGACACGCCCACGTGTGGAGACTATGTAGGTAATTGTAAATGTGTGCTGATAAATGGCAAGAGTATAAGACTTACACAGTCATGCCCTAGGTATACATGGTCATGTAAGTAGGTTGTGTGTCTAACTGAGACTATGTCTATCCGCGATTCCTTGAAATCTAGTTGGGATACAGTTACCTACATGATTATGTAAGTGATCATGTCAAATTATGAAGCCCTTTTTTTAGTATAAAAGGGAAAATAATGAGGTTCATTGATGTGTGAAAAGAACACTTAAAAAAGAAAAGAAAGAGAGTCAAAGTGAGCTAGGAAGTCTTTCTCATTCTATAATTAGTAGTTTTAACAACAAGTTGTCTTTTAAGTTTTTATTTCATAATTAAATTGAGAGAACTGTTGATTTAGCTTATCAACTTGTGCTCAATATTAAAATTTGGTGGGATTACTTGTATCTATTTTATGGTATAATTCCATGTAAAGCACAACAACTTGAAATATTTAAACTCTTGTAAGTTCCTATTTCAATTAGCGAAATTGCTTGTCATTTTGGCCCGTGATTTTTCCTTTTCATTATAGGATTTTTTCTATCTGGTGTGTGTGTGTGTGTGTGTGTGTGTGTATATACATCAAAGTGGTATTAGAGCCATCAGTCACAAGGGTGGAATAAGCTCTATGATCAAATTGACATCTATAAACTACTCTATTTGGAGACCCATGATGGAGGATATTTCATATTGTAAGGATCTTTTTGATCTTATCAATATGGATAGAAGTAGGAAGGATGATGTTCTATCTAAACCCAAAAAAATAACAGATATGGATTCGGAAAAGATGAAGCAAAAAACTTTGGGACTAACCTCAGTATATTCAACCATGTGCCCTAAAAAGTCAATCCATCTGAGTTATGAAAAAAGCTGAAAGGTCTTTATAAAAAGAAGACTACCCACAACAAGGCATTTATGATTAGGAGGCTTGTGAATTTGAAACTAAAATCTGGATATCTGTGTTAGAGCACTTTAGTGATTTCTTGGAAATTCTCAACAAACTAATTACCATGAAGATTATTCTTGATGACGAGCTCCAAGCCTCATTCTTATTGAGTTTGTTATTGGATAGTTGGGTGACCTTGGTAGCTACCATTAGCAGCTCAGCCCCAGAGGGTGCACTCTCCTTAGATATAGTCAAAAAGAGCATGTTTAATAAAGAGATTAAAAGAAAAAGAGATGATAGTTGATAATATGTAGGCTTTTATGGTAGAAATTAGGGGAAGAAGCAAGAGCAGAGGTCTTAAAGGGCGTGATAAGTCTAAGAATCAATCGAAGTCCAAAGGTGACAAAAAGATCAAGACCTAGTACTAATGCACCTATTCTGGACACATGAAAAGGTTTTGTTATAAGTGAAAGAGGGATAAACAAGATCATCAGAAAGTTGGGAATGATAAAAATACCATTGCAATAGCCTCACGCACAGATGATGAGGTGACATTGATATGCATAACGAGTGAGTGCTTCCATGTCAGTGATTTGTGTTCCGAGTAGCTTGTCAATACAGGGGCTTCCTATCACTGCATTCTAAGAAAGGAATATTACTCTAATCATATGAGCAGTGATTTTGAAAATGCAAAGATGAGTAATCAAAGTTTTATCAATATTGACAATATGGGTGGTATTCAGGTTTAAACCAATGTTGGATGCTCACTAACTTTAAAAGACATACAACATATTCCTAACTTATGCCTAAATTTTCTATCAGCTAATAGACTATATCAGGAAGGGTATCAACACATATTTGGGGATGGATAATGGAAGTTATCAAAGGGAGTGATGACAATTGCCTATAGAGAGCTGTGTTGCACATCGTACAAAACTTAACTAAAGGTATGTGGTGGAGAAGCGTATGCAATTGAGGAAAATACTTCTCCTAATTTATAGCATCGGCAATTAAGGCATGTGAGTGGAAAATGGATCAAGTTGTTGGATAGTAAATCTCTTATTTTGGTAAATACATCCATCCTTCTTAATCCATATGATCATTTTTTAAAAGGAAAATAACATAAAGTCTTTTTTATTAATACGAGAAAAATGCCCAACTTAAAGCTGATGTACTCAGATATTTATGGTCTTATTGAAGAGGAGTTATTGAGAGGTAATAAATATTTTGTTACCTTTATCAATGATGTAACTGAAAAAACTTGGGTTTACATGTTAAAGACAAGGAGCCAAGTATTTGAAGTTTTTCAAAAATTTCATAACATGAAAAAAGAGGAAACAAATAAAAAGTTGAAATGTCTTAAACTGATAACGGAAGGGAGTACACATCTAAGGAGCTTGAGAATTATTGTGTGAGGCATGAAATGAGACACGAAAAGATAGAAATTGATAATTCACAATATAATAGTGTTGTCAAGAGAATGAAAAGAACAATTAGGTTTGATATATACCCAGAATGTTAAAGCTGCAAATTTGTTTTGGGGTAAAGTAATCAGAATCAATATTTACTTGATGAATTGAACACCATCAGTCCCCTTAGGTCTCAACGTTTTGGAGAGAATGTGGATAGGGAAAGACTCCTCTAGTTTGCATATGAGGGTGTTCAGATGTAAGGTATTTAAACATATACCAAAGACTAAAACTTGACTCGAAGATGGCTTATTGCATATCTATCGGGTATGGTGATATGTAGTTTGACTTTAAACTCTATGACCCAGAAAAGCAAAAGTTATTAGAAGCAGAGACATCGTATTCCATAAGTGCAAGATAGGTGTAGTACTTAGTAAAAGAGATAAGATTACTCTCAGTAGTTTACCATGTGGTGCCATTTTGTTTCCCTTATTTTGGCTTTTTCTAATCAACCCATAAATGAAGGAGTGAGAGAATATGAGTAGGCACACAATGTTAGTGATTAATTACAACTTGGTAATGATAAGCTATATGATCCACATCCAGACAATGGTGTAGAAGAGGCTGATGAGAATAATGGAAAGGGAGAGAAACCTGGTTTGATGGTAAAGGATATTCAACTTCGAAGGTCAACTACAGAGAAAAGGCCTTTTATATAGTATCTGAGTACATAATGCCTTCTAATTACTGTTGAGTGGGAGCTTGAAAATGTGTAAGAGGTAGAGTCATATGAAGATAAATATCATTGGTTCGCAACTATATAGGAGGAAATGAATTCCTTGAAGAAAACTAAACCTTATAAGTTGGTGAAACTTCTAAAGGATAAGAAGGCATTACATAATAAATGGGTATTCAACTATTCAAGATAAAGAAGAATGGTGACAAGTTGGTGAAGCATAAGGTAAGACAGTAAGGGACTTAACCAAAAGAAAGCCATTAATGTTGATGAAATTTTCTCACCAATGGTCAAGATGACTTTAATACTAACCGCGTTGGGTCTAATTGCTAGTTTAGATCTCAAACTTGAGCAACTAGATGTGAAAGCTATCTTCTTATATGGAGATTTGGATGAGGAGATATATATGGAACAACCGAAAGGATTAAAGGTTTAGGGCAAAGAGAATCTAGTTTGCAAGTTGAAAAAGAATTTGTATAGGCTAAAACAGGTACCAAGACATTGATATCGAAAGTTTGATTCATTTATGATAGAAAATGGTTATAAACGAAATTTTGATGATCCTTATGTGTATTTCAAGAAGTTTACTAGTGAAAACTTCATTATTCTTCTTTTATATATTGATGGTACATTGATTATGAGATAAGTTGTTAGGATAATCTGCAAGATAAAAGAGGAATTGTCCAAATCTTTTGACTTGAAAGATTTGGGCTCGATAAAACATATTTTGGCATAGAAATGAATCGATATGGGAAAATAGGAAATTATGATTGTCACAAGAAAGATATATTGAAGTGGTGTAAGAAAGGTTTAATATGAAGCATGCCAAGCCAATTAGCACGCCACTAGTACCTTATTTTAACTTGAGCAAGTGTGCTTACACTTTAACTGAAAAGGAGAAAGATGGTATATCTTATATTCCATACTCATCTATTGTTGGTTCCTTAATTTATGCAATAGTAT
The DNA here is from genome assembly GCA_026284645.1 of Erythroxylum acuminatum. Classification (NCBI taxonomy): domain Eukaryota; kingdom Viridiplantae; phylum Streptophyta; class Magnoliopsida; order Malpighiales; family Erythroxylaceae; genus Erythroxylum; species Erythroxylum acuminatum. The sequence goes on along the minus strand of JANKOD010000006.1, from coordinate 4,092,934 downwards.
GTACAAGACTAGACATAACACAGACTTTTGGGTTGGTGAGTAGATATTTTTCCTATATGGGGAAGGTTCACTGAAAAGCAGCAAAATGGATCTTAAGATACTTATAGTGCACTATCAAATCGAGATTGTGTTTTAGCAGTGGGGAGCCAATTCTAGAGGGTTATATAGATGCAGACATGGTTGAAGATCTTGATAACATGAAATCCACTTTAGGTTACTTATTCAAATTTGCAGGAGGAGCCATTTCTTGGCAATCCAAGTTGCAAAAGTATGTAGTTTTATCCACAACAGAAGTGTGAAAGTTTGTAAGTAGATGCTTTGGTTGAAATGGTTCTTTCAAGATTTGGATGTGAAACAAAATGATTATATAGTATTTTTTAATGACCAAAGGGCCATGGATTTTAGTAAGAACACTATATATCATTCCCACACCAATTACATTGATGTTAGATATAACTGGTTAAGATTTATGATTAAGAAATAATGATTTGCAGTTGAAGAAGATTCACACAGATAAGAACAATGTTAATATGTTAACAAAGGTGGTTATATAGAGCAAGTATGAGCTTTATAGTAAGCTCGCTAGAACGACTCTTAAGTAATCATTGATGTGATTCGAGTCTCCTCTAGAATGGCTGAAGGATTGTTGATTGTTCAACCCTACCTAGAGACAAAAGTGAGTTCGGTTGATCTTGGATATTCTCACAGATTGATAGAATAATGAAAGAGTGAATTCAAGATGGATAAAGGTTGATTTAAAGCCATTCCTGAGAGACATGATTGTGTAGAGTACAACATGATCGAGCTTGACTTATGCGGTTGTGTGTTAAGGCTGTGTAAAAGACTACAAACATGTATAAGATACATGACGACCAATATGGTCGTGTAAGATCAAATATGCTCATGTCCTTATCATACACGACCGTGTAGGTAAGTTCAAATGTGTATAAGTGGATGGAAGACTTGAATACTTACACACTCATGTAGAAGCATAAACACACATGTCCTAGGTTACACAACTGTGTGACTAACTAAGACCATGTATATCTGTGATTCCTTGAAATCTAATTAGGACATGATCATCTACACAGTCGTGTAAGTGACCTTATCCAGTTATAAATCCTATTTTTTTGTATAAAAGGGGGAATAATGAAGTTCATTAATATGTATAAAAAGAACATTGAAAAGGGAAAGAAAGAGAGTGAGAATAATTGAGAAGTCTTTCTATTTCTATAATTAGTATTTTTAGCAATAAGTTGGCTTTTGAGTGTTTGTTTCATAATTAAATTGAGAATGTTATTAATTTGAGGTATTAATTTGTACTCAACACTCAAACTTGATAGGATTACTTGTAGCTTTTTATGGTATAGTTTCGAGGAAAGGCTAAAAACTCAGAAACTTTAAACTCTTGTAATTTCCTATCGAATTGGTGAATTTGCTTATCGATTTGACTCGTAATTTTTTTGTCTAAACTAGAGGGTTTTTCACATATATCTGGTGTTTGATTTATTTTCATGTCATATATATATTGCTTGATTATTATTTTTTGCGATGGGTCTCTTGAGATTAGTTGATTGTTCTTAATTGACATTGTGGGAGTTATGATCGGAACTCAACACTTCATACTAAGAACCAATCTAGGATGAATGCAAATTGAATCATCAAATGTCGGACCCCGTTTTCGGAGCCCAACGGTCCCGAGACATAAGCCTTGCTGAAGCCCATTCCCGAGACCTGAATCTGGCTGGCACACTAATAGTGAGTCTGGCTGCTGAACTACACTGATGGTGAGCGTACACTAATCATGACTTAAACCCTAAACGGCTCTTGATACATTAAAAAAAATCCATTTTCCAGAACATGTCCGTTAAACGGACATGAATAGGGCTGGAAGGCCATTTTATCTGAGAGTGTCCATTAAACGGACATGCGTGTCCGTTTAACATGTCCGTTTAATGAACAAACACTGGACAAATGGTCCAATCTTACCCGAACCTGTCCATTAAACGGACAGGCGTGTCTGTCCAACGGACACGAGGTGGCAAATGTACACTATTTCACCCGAATCTGTCCATTAAACGGACAGGCGTGT
>JANKOD010000006.1:4074834-4090742 GCA_026284645.1 Erythroxylum acuminatum | reverse complement strand
GGTGCATTATTGCAAATGTTTATGTTTATAAGGCATATTAAGTTTGATCAAATGTGAATGAATATGTTAAATTTGAGAAAAATGGAATAAAGTCATATGTAATGCACCACATCACTTACATATGATTCTAAAATCCGAAATGTTTTGTTTTTAAAACTGTCAAATCCTAATTGTGGGTAAATAGGCATGCCTAGAAGGTCTACAACTGCTTCTATAACTAGACACTAAGGTATCTTCTGTAACTAGACACTTTAGTGTCTTATGTACTTGAAACTTCGGCGTCTTCTGATCTTGGACACTTCAGTGTCTTCTGTTTCAAAGACTTAAGTCTCTTATGTTTCTGAGATACCAATCATAGGCATCTTTTGTTATAGTCCCGTTACCCGCTTTTGTAAAAAGGAATAGCAGGCTAATCTATTTTATGTTTTAATATATGTTCTGATCTAATACAAGATAAGTTCTGATCTGATACAAGATATATTCTGATTTAATACAAGATAAGTTCTGATCTGATACAAGATATATTCTGATTTAATACAAGTCCTGTTCTGTTATGACACAATTATATCATGTTCTGAGACTTGTACTTTTGGTTCTAAAGTAATGATGTTCTGTACTGATGAATTACATTTTGTCCCGAGACAAATAATGTTTGGATTGCTCTTTAATATGAACAATTAAAGATTACTCATGATATGACCTGGTTCACTATATGTGAATGTTAGACGACTGTTTGAAATAGTCACCATTATGTATCCTATTTAGTTATTCTCTACTAAGCTATATGCTTAGCATGGTGGTTTTGCCTCCGTGTAGGTTCTGATAAGAAGACTTAAGGCTGGGACAACTACAGTGGCCAATGAAGGACTTAATATGATTTTGGAAAATATTATGTTTAAGTTTTAAGTTGTATTTCAATGTGTTGAGTCATATTGTATTTTATATAAATGGTTTGTAATAACTTATAAATGGTTTGTAATAACTATAATACAGGATGGATTTGTATGTAAGGCTTGTATATGATGAGTACAATATGTATATGATGTTCTGTATATAACTCAACAAAGTATGAACGTGAAGCATGTTATCTTATTTTCAATGAATTTTTGGAATATCATGGTATGTTTTATTATTGTTTTGTGTGGCATCTGTATATCATCTCAAGAGGTATTCGGGTGTTACAGTTATTGTAGCTAGTTTTGGACTATCAAAGTCGGTGAGTAAATCAACTGGCATGCCTATAAAATGGCCCTTGTATGTGTAATGCATGCATGAGAGAAAAAGCAGAGAAAAATAAAGAGAAAAATAGCAAAAGCTCATATAGTAGCAGCTAGTGTAACATTGCTTTTATTACTAATATATATTGTTGTTTGACTCTAGTAGTGAGTTTACTTTGCTTCCAACAAGTGGTATTAGAGTCAAGTTCGTGATTACGTTTCAAGAACTTGAAAAATGGCCAATATGATTCAAATCAAATTCTAAAATTAATAAAGACAAATTATGAAAACTATAGCATCCAAATGAAGGTACTGCTTGGATCACAAGATTTATTGGAGATTGTTGAAGAAGGCTACACTAAGCCTGAAGATGCTACCGCTGAAGCATCTTTATCAAACGCGTAAAGGACACCACTTAAGGAATCATGCAAGAAGGATAAGAAGGCCTTATTTTTCATCATTCAAGGAGTTGATTATCAACATTTGAAAAAAATATTGGATGAAAAAACGTCAAAGGACACGTGGGAAACTCTACAAAAATCTCTTCAAAGAGTCGAAAAAGCTAAAAAGGTATGACATCAATCTCTTAAAGCTGAATTTGAAACATTAAAAGTGCGGAGTTCTAAAAAGATTAGTGACTATGTTACTGGTCTACAACAATGGAGAACAAGATGAAAAGAATGGAGAAACTCTTGACGATGTCAGGGTAATGGAAGAACTCTTATGTCCGTTGACAAGGAAATTTGATCATGTTGTCCCTACCATTAAAGAATCAAAGGATTTGTCACAAATCTCTATTGATGAGCTTATGGGCTCTCTTCAAGCTTATGAGCTAAGAATGATCCAAAATGAAAATGTTGGATATTTGAAGCAAGCTTTGCAAAGCAAGCTATCTATTGGTTGCAATCAAACTAGTGGTAGAGAAAATCGAGGTAGCTACAGAGGTGCCTACAGAAGTGAACATGATGGAAAAGGATGTGGTTGATAAGCACATGGTAGGAAATCTTTTGAAAGAGGCCAAACAAATGAAGGCTATCAAATATATGGTTATGGTCAAGGATTCCAAAATCGAGGAAGAGGCAGTTTTCAACAACGAGCTAATTAATCACAAGTGCAATGTTATAACTGTAATAAATATGGCCATTTTAGTTACGAGTGCAGATCAACCTCTAAGAGGGAGGAAACAAATCATTTTGCAGCAACAAAAGATAAAGAAGATGAATTCGCTATTTTCTTAACATAGAAGGAAATGAAGAGTGCAAGAAAAATATTTGGCACCTTGACACTGGTGCTAGCAACCACATGTGTGGCTAAAAGAGATGTTTACAAATTTGGATGAGACTCTTCAAGGAGAAGTTACTTTCGATGACTCATCAAAAATTCCAGTTAAAGGTAAAGGTAAACTTATAATTACCTTAAAAATGGAGAGAAGATATATATATATATATATATATATATATGATGTTTACTATGTACCTGCGTTAAAAAGTAATATTATTAGCCTTAGTCAGCTCTTAGAAAAAGGATATAACATACATTTGAAGAATTGCTCTCTTGTCATCAACAAAGGTGGAGAATTAATTGCTAAAGTTAATATGACAAAAAAATCATCTTTTCACACATGATATTCAGTCAAAAGTACTGAAGCGCATGAAGTCTGTCATTAAAGATGAATCATGGTTATAACATTTAAGGTTTGGTCATCTGGATTTTACTGGCCTAAAATTGCTATCAAAAGCAATGATGGTGAAGGGACTTCTAGAAATTAATCAATAGGATCAATTATGTGAAGCATGCATCAAAGGGAAATAACATAGGTAAAGTTTTGAAGTTGGAAAATTATGGAGAGCCAGAAAACCATTGGAGAATGTTCACTCAGATATAGTTGGACCATTTGATATACCATCACTTGGTAGAAATAGGTATTATATTACCTTTACTAATGATTTCAGCAAAAAAATTGGTTGTATATTCTTTAAAAAAATTAGAGGCCCTTAATAAATTTAAGGAGTTTAGAACAATGGCATCGTAGAAAGAAAGAATCGCACAATTCTTGATATGGCGAGAAGCATGGTGAAAGGAAAACACTTAACGAGAACTTTCTGGGTTGAAATTGTTCTATGTGCTGTTTATTTGCTAAATCGGTATCCAACAAAAAATGTAAAATTTAAAACACCAAATGAAGCATGGAGTGGCAACAAGCTAGCAGTTGAACATCTCAGGATTTTTGGGTGCATTGCATATGCTCATATTCCTAATTAAAAAAGAAATAAGTTAGATGACCAAGGTGAAAAGTGCATATGTATTGGCTATCAAAAGAGGAGTAAGCATATATATTGTACAACCCTTTGACCAAGAAGGTAATCATCTCTCGAGATGTCGAATTTGATAAAGTAGATTATTGGAAATGGAGCAAAGAGGATAAGAAAGTTCAAGGATTATTTTTCAATGATGATAATGATGATGACTCTAACACACAAGATGAACAAGGAAATAAACAGACTCTTCCACATAACTCTACTATAATAACTCCTGAATCAACACTATCAACTTCATCATATAGCAGTAGTAGCAGTAGCGATTTAGGAGGAGCACCTATAAAAATGTGGAGTCTACATGATATTTATGATGCCATAAAATAGGTACAGATAACCTTTGATTATTCATTATTTTGTTTAATGGCAGAGTGTGATCCATTAACATACGAAGAGGCTATTAAATATGGGAAGTGGATAAAGGGCATAAATGAAGAAATTGTTGGGACCAATAAAAATGACACATGGGAACTAACTAATCTTCCGAAAGTACACAAGACAATAGGAGTTAATGGGTGTGCAAGACAAAGACTAATCAAGAAGGAAAGGTTGAAAAATACAAGGCAAGAGTAGAGAAAAGGAATTGACTATGAAGAAGTGTTTGCTCCAGTTGCAAAAATTGATACTATTAGACTTCTTACAACACTAGCAGCCCAAAATAAATGGAAGATTTATCAGATGGATGTGAAATCAGCTTTCTTGAATGGACACCTAGAAGAAGAAGTCTACATTGAGCAACCACTAGGATATATTAAAAGAGGATAAGGAGACAAAGTCTATCGTCTAAAGAAAGCATTGTATGGATTAAAGCAAGCTCCACGGGCTTAGAACATGAGAATAGATAAGTATTTACAAAAGAATGGCTTTGATAAAAGCCCACAAGAGTATGCCTTATACACAAAGAAAAATCAAGATGGTGATATCATGATTGTGTATTTATATATGGATGATATGATCTTCACGAGAAATGATCCAAGTATGATCAATGATTTTAAAAAAGATATGACTAATTATGTCACAGAAGAAGTATGTGGAACAAATCTTGAATAAGTTTAAAATGAAGGATTGCAAGCCAATGGCTACGCCATCAGAAACAGGTGTAAGATTGAGAATAAATTCAAATAGAGAGTTGGTAAACTCGACACCGTTTAAGAGACTAGTCGGAAGTTTGAGATATTTGACTTTCTAGTCAGAAGTTTGAGATATTTGACTTTCACACCCCCCAAATATTATGTACGCAATTAAATTGGTCAATAGATTTATGGAGAAGCCAAAGCAAGATCACTTCATTATAGCAAAAAGAATTTTAAGATATGTTAAAGGTATAATAAATCATGGCCTATTTTATATACATTCTCAAGATTTAAAGTTGATTGCTATTCAGATAGTGATTATAGTGGAGACTTAGATGTTTGAAAGAGCACCTCTGAATATGCATTTCACATTGGATCATCAATATTTTCGTGGTCATGAAAAAAGCAACAAACAGTTGCTCTCTCGACGTGTGAAGCTGAGTATATCGCTACAGCAATATGTACATGTCAAACAATATAGTTGAAGAATATTTTGAGTGAGTTATATCACCTATAAGAAGGTCCGATTATAATATACATTGACAATAAATCTGTTATATCACTTGCGAAAAATTCAGTTTCACATAACCGAAGCAAACATATAGACATAAAATATCAATTTATTCAAAAGCAAGTGAAAGACAAAATTGTGGAACTCATTCATTATAGAACTGAAGATCAACTTAGGGATATTTTTACAAAGTCATTGAAGACTGATGTATTTCACAAACTCAAAGAAAAGTTTGACATGCAAAGTTGAGTTTGAGATCAGGAGCGCGGAGGTCAAACTCAATGGACAATTTTAGATTCTTCCAATGAAAACACATGGATCTTATCTGTTGTCTTTCAATTTATTAGTTGTCAAAGTTCATTTATTATAGTTGTTAGTGTAGCTGTCAAAGTTCATTTATTATGGCTAATAGTGTAGCTATTTTTGGGCTGTCTAAGTTGGCGAGTAAATCGACTGTCATGCCTATAAAAGGCTGTTGTATGTGTAATGCATATATCAGAGAAAAACAGAGAAAAATAGATAGAAAAAGAGCAAAAGTTCATATAGCAGTAGCTAATGTAACGTTGCTTTTATTACCAATATATATTGTTGCTTGATTCTAGCGGTGAGTCTACTTCGCATCCAACAAAGACTCTTCAACAAAGTAAAATTCACTTAACAGTTGAGGATAATACAAAATTGAGAATGCAACGTAACCCGCACGAATTGCTGTAGATAAGACTTGGTGGATAAGGACGTCAAGGTGGGACCATTCAGGCGTTAGTGTAAGCTATAGGAGCTGCCGTAACAAAACGCCAAATTCATGAGATAAAATCGGTGCGGCTGCCGGGTAACGGGAGCCCTCGAATGGGCTGCCATCGTGCAAATGAAACGATAGCAATGTGACCACAATTTCGGATCGTCAGGATTTTTAATTGTTTGTTAGCGCATTTTATGCTGTTAAAACTTGCATGCGTCCCTTAAAAATAGCCTTTAATAGATGTGGTTATAGACAACAACGACTTTAGGTTCTAACAAGACAGTTCCAACTTACATATTGTTATCTTCTCATAGTCTTGGGTTGTTAACTTACATATGGTTAGGTTATGGTCACTGGATATTGGAAAAAATTACTATTACAATTTGTCCTGCCCCTAAAAAGAACAGTACCATTCAGTAGGATGTGATGATACATATGGGCCATAATCAAAAAGGTAGCCTTAAGAGAAGGTAATCATATTTGTTTTGGACCATCTTAATATGATCTTCTGAATAATGAATGTACTTTGTGGCTTTTAATCTTAATAGACTCTTTACGAATGTGTGACGTATGTAGGTATAAATGCTTTCCTAGCTAATATAAGCTGAGCTTAACTTGGTATAACTACAATGATATTTATGGATACCCAATTGGATTTATAAATTTTTTTAGTATTAATGGTGATGGTATAATTGAATTTTGATATATAGGTTGCCTTGGACCTACTCCTTTAGTTTCTTTTTTTGATCATAACTGTTAAGATAGAAATTCCCTACCAATTCCTACTAAATTATTTGTATCCACTCCTATAAATTGCTTATGATAAAACAAGGCTTTAGTCTTATAGAAATTATTTAAGTTGAGATGGTACTCAATAAGATCGTATGGACAACCGTTTTTTTGTACTATCAAAGGATGTTTTTTTTTCGTATATTAAGTATAACATTTCATTGGTCTTAGAAAGAGCAGAAGATAAGGAAAAAAAAACCCTTGTTAGTCCTTAATGGTAACTAAGAGGGAGGTGAATTGGGTATTATAAAATTCAATAATTTTCTAACCAAATTACTCAATAACAACAATCAATGTAAATAATGATGAGGAAATTGTTTAACATAAATTAATCAAACAATTGAGTAATAATTTAAAGAGGATAGGAAAGAGAGAATGCACACTGATTTATAGCTATTCGATAAACAACCTTACCTACATTCTCTCTCAAGACTCTTTTTATAATTTCACTATAATTCTTCTTTTAAAGCAAAAAATAACCTTTGTATAATTTTTTTAACAAAGAGGAACCTTTCTTGCAATCTTCTTCTGAAGTGAAGAGGAATCTTAGACCTACTCGAAACACTCCTAATTATAATATCCAACACCACAACAAAGGATTATGACTTAAAAATATCTCATTTATTCACTTGATAACTTCAAAGAGACTCACTCGCACAAATATAAGACAATAATGCTCAAATGATTGAATGTACTTAGAAATAATGTGCATACAATACAAACAAATGCTTCTAGATGCTAAAAGTAATGAGAAAACATATATTTATAGTATTTTGGGACCCTTCCTACCTATTGGAACCAATAATTAGCAATTACAACAATTATATGCAGTGTATTGGTCGACCAATATGTATTAAAGGTATTAGATTCACCAGTCGTTGGAATATAGGTCGATCAATAAGCATATTGATCGACCAATATGGCACATTAATACATCAATCAATGTTACATAAAACTTATAGATCATCTAATTTAACAATTTTAACCTATATTAGATGACTATTAACACATATAGGTTGACCAATAACTCTAAAAAATGATTTTAATAACTTTAAATGCTCAAAAATAATTTAAAAAAAGATTTTAATAACTTTAAATGCTCAAAAATAATTTGTTTAATTCAATGATGATTTAAACACTTCCCAATATGTTCTCTAAAGATTGTTTGAAAGATCAAGAGGTTTTCTATTAAAAATAAAAGCTTCAATGCCTTTTGATGAATGTAAAGACTTATGCAATGAAGTGAAATAAAATGTTTATACATAGTGAGCTTTTTAGAGTATTAAACACAAAGTGAGATTACAATTAATATTACAAACTAAAGAGTGACCTTAATAAGCTTGGATCTTCTTTTGTTCTTAGTTTAATATGCATTTTGAGGATTGTAAACTTCATCTTCTCTTTATCAACTTCATATGTTGTCTTTTTGAGTTTATGACTTCAATTTTGATTTTATATTGCTTTTCATCAAAACGATAAACTCATTAGTATTAATTATGTTTTGTTATCATCAAAATGCCAATTGGAACATCCCTTAGTTCAACAATCTCTCCCTTTTATGATATTAGAGGAAAATTATAAAATTAAGCAAAAAAATAAATATCAATAAGGTGATTACCTCTCAATTAATTCATTTATAAAACATAATTCAATATCAAGAACAAAAGATAAATTTAATATCATCGATCCCCAAAATTTCATCACTCCCCCTAAATGTCATATCTCTCTATAAATCTAATATCCCTTATCTTTCTCCCTCTTTTTGGAATATTAAAAAAGAAATCAATTAACTGAAAATGCTAAATAAAAAGTGTCATGCATCAAGCTAACTTGGTTAAAAGATCAAAAAACGAATTTTATTAAGATTGATAAGCTTATTAGAGAAAGAAGGCTATTAAATATTTAAAGAGTCAAAAGTAATTGCTCAATTTTCAAAGGAACAATGCTAATTGTGACTAATTTGAAAATTCTCAATTTTGGAATTATGCCTAAGTTAAAATTAACGCATCAAGGACAAATTTTAACAAAATTATAGGTTGGAATTGTAACAAATAAAAGCATAATTGCAATATCCATCAATCAATTTCTTAAAAGAATGTATAATTTATAAAGACCCAAAATTTAAAAAATAGAAACATAAAAACGTACCCAAAATACCAAAATTGAACAAAATTAAAGCTGTATCAATATATTGAAAGGGAAGCAAACTTAAATTCTTTTACAGTTTAACTATGACGATGTTATTTGAGAAAAACAATTCTTAATTAAGAAGATTTCGAAAATCCCAAACATGAAATTAAAAATGACAAATTTTCAATTTGATACAATCTAATGATATTTTTATGTAATTGGAGATAATGTTTTTCAAGGAAAAGAGTGAATTGTTTAGGGTTTTAGAAGATATAATTAAAAATTATGAGAATAAAAAAAAAGATGCGAAGGAGAGACTAAAAATAAGAGGACTGGTCGACCATATGACTCGAATGGTTGACCAATATTACTGTTTCATAGAGAAGAAAGAGTAAGCAGTGAAGGAATGGCGAAAAAGAATAGTTTGGTTAAAAAAACCAATCTACTAGTTGACCAATAAAGTATATTCATTGGCAACTGAAGGTATCTGGTTATCCAATAAGTGCAACCAAAATCTCTGCAAACTCTTAGGAAAGAAAAAAAATCTCAGAATTAGGGATATAGGTCGACCACTAAAGATATTGTTTAACCAGTGTGATTGTCTGAGCGACCAGACAAGTGACCAAACCATAAACAAACTCATTAGGACTATAAAATTTCTTAGAAAAGAGAACATTGGTCAACCACTTGAAGACATTAATCAACCAATACAAGTAATTGAGTGCCTAAATAAGTGACCAAAAAAAGAACAAAAAATATGATTTTGGTTTCATTATTAGATCACACTTAAATATTGGTTGACCAATGTATTCTAGAAAGCTAAAAAATTAGTTATAAATTCAAATTTAAACATCAAAACACTTAATGAGCCGTGATAATATTGATCAACAATTATCAAAGGCCTTAAAAGACACGTCAAAAACACAAAATTAATTAAGAAAATGAAAGGGACTTTTATCATATAAAATTTTCATCGAACATATCTAATTCTCTTTTAATTGAGAAATCTTATTTTATTTAATGATTTAGAAAAATTATTGCTCAATTAATATAAATTCTATCTCAATAATCTCATTTTCATATATTTTTTAATTCGAAGTACTAAATTCCACATGTTGAAACAATTATTAGAAGAACTTATTCTTAATTCAAACTTCAGCAATCGTCATCAAGGAGTTATTCTCAAATTGACATATAAACGCAACTTATCACATATTTTTAAATTATGAACTAATTATTAACTCATGTTAAACATTACTTAAAAGATTTGAATAAAGATTTTTCATAAGTTTAAAATATATAGAGGCTTCTTATCATCCTTACTTAGTTTAATAATTGTTTCTTTTGAGGATTCTTTGATCATTCTTACTCTCTTTAAGGACAAACTTCTTCATATTTTACAAAAACAATTTTAAGAACTTTTCTTTTACATAATAGGGTTAGATTCATCAAGGTAAAAAGCATAAATTCTTCAAAAATAATACTCAATTCAATAAATACCATTTTTACTTCTTACCATTTGGTCGTTTAGAATCCTACAACAATAAGCCAATAAATATGTTTTAGGAACTCAAATGAGCTTGGTTCTTTGATTGTTAGGCTCCTTCTTTTCAACTTATACCTTAAATGGTTTGCTTGACATTCTTTGTTTAAGAAAACCAAATCTATCAACATGTCCATACTTACCACAAAAATGACATACTATGTTATATGAATGAAGATGATACATATAGGCATTTCTTTAACCTCTTTATGTGTGCACAATATGAATCTTCCTTTGGATATTAAAGTTGTTGAATGTTTTCCTATGATAATAAAATGAGCTATCATGATTATATGTATGATATGTACTATGAATCAAAGCTTGATGTATGCTTCTTTGAGGCTTAAAAGAGTGTAAGTGGATTTGCATGTTATCATAGAAATTATGTTTATTCTTCCCTTGAAGGTATTAAACTCTATGTATAGGTATTGAGCCATATATAAAAGCATGATGCTTACTTTTATGATTAGTCCTAGGAGGTGTGAAACGTGCATGTATATATTTGGATTTGGATGCTCCATACTCATTTGTCACATTAAGCAATGGTGCTTCCCTATGCAAAATGTGGTTTTAGAATTTCCTTCACTGTCATAGTTATATCATATTCTATGCCTATCATTAGAATTCATTTAACCTTCATTCTCACTTATATACACATCTAATTTCTTTTGAGCCTTGTTGAGTTTGAAGGATAGCCTTTTCTTTTTAATGCTCATTATTTTGAGGCTCTCAACGAATTCATTCTATATTAAACTATATTTATCACAAGAATTAGGGTTGCATGTTACCTCATATTTATCTATAGCAGTAAAGAACATATGAGCTATCTCTATTTCCGAATGTTTAATTTTAGATTCACTTGTGTCGTCCCAAGTTATTACTTTAATGGTATGTTTGGTTGAGGGGGATGACTATTCCATTTCTCTCTTATTCCTAGTAATAGCTTATTACTTTGTTTGGTTGAAAAAAAGATATAGAATAGATATTCCTTCGGTTTAGATATTCCTTCAATTTGTGGAATACCTAAAGCAGTCCCTCCCTTGTCTTTATCTATTCCGAGCACATCAGGAATAGATGTTATGACTTAAGGACAAATTTATCCCTCTCTACCGCAAAAGAGGCTCGTCCATCTCCTAACCTTCAAGTGACTCTCTTCTCCAGCCCAGCCCTCGATTGTCTGTCCCTCTCTTCTAGGTAAGTTAAAAATGTTCTTTCCCAACAAGTTTTGTCCCTCTCTTCAATCGTCACCACTTCCATTCAACTTGTTTGTGTTTTAAAGTCTATTGTTTCTTTGTTTACTGCATGAGGTAGATCGATTTCTTTTACTTCATGGTCTCTTCTAGTTTCACCATTTACGGTATTGAAATTTCTGGGTGCAACGCTTCTTCTTCTTTTTTGTGGTACTAAAATTTTTGGGTTTAATGCTTCTTCTTCTTATTTTTTGCAGTACTGAAATTTGTGGGTTTAACGCTCCTTTCTTCTTCTTCTTTCTTGCGATACTGAAATTTATGGGTTTAATGTTTCTTCTTCTTCTTCTTTTTTGAGGTACTGAAATTTTTGGGTCTGAGTTACATTTTGTATAGATGGCTATTGCGTAATTGCATTTTGAAATTGCGATATTGCTTAATACTCCTTCACAGAGTGGAGTGGTTTTATTTAGATGAATTGATCAACATCGTTTGAACACTGCTTTGTTGAAGAAAGTTTTGGTTTTGTTGCTTTGCTTGCTAGGTCTTTGCAACTGCAACCCTCTACTTCCAAGTCTCTCGTCTTCGTTGCGATCTCCATCTCTCAGCCATCTCATTTCTCTCCTGGAAATTTTGGGCATTTATTTGTGAAGGTTTTCTTTTTTCTCTCTAGAAGTGCATGGTATGAAGTTCCTGTCTCTGGAAAGCGGTCGCATGGGTGAGTCAATATAGTGAAGTTTATGTGTATTAAATTGATTTTGATAAATATGTTCCTCTATTACTTGTTTATTGTACATCTAAAGGATGACTTGCCCCAAGTAAAATTTGTGATTATCAAGTATTTTTTGCTTTAGATTTTTATATTGATATATGATATTTAAGTATGAAATATGGGTTTTCTTTAAGAAGAAGAAGAAAATTAATAATAATAAGGAAAATAATAAAAATAAAAATAATTAATAATTAATAATAAGAAGAAGAAGAAGGAGAAAATTAAGAACAACAACAACGACGACAACGACAACGACAACAACAACAACAACAATAATAATAATAATAATAATAATAATAATAATAATGTATAAATACACATATATATAATAATACTAATAATACACTTTATAATAATAAGGAATTTAAAAATGTTATGAATAATAATAAACAATTTAAATAATGACAACAACAATAATAAGGATTTTAATATTAATAATAATACTAATATTAATAATAATAATAAACCGTTTGTAAAAAATGTTTAAGATTTATAATACTAAGTATATATACTCCAGTCAGAAAAATAAATAATAATAATTAAATATTAAAAGAATAATTAAATTATTAAGAATAATAAAGTCAATAATAATAAGAAGAAAATTAGTAATTATAACAAATTTCATAATAATAATAATAGAACTTAATATAATTAATATATTTCATCATCATATCGAATATAATAATAAAAATGGAAATAAGAAATAAATTATTTATTAATAATAAGAATAAGAGTAAGTATTATTTATAAATTTCTTCGGTTTATGATTAAGTTTTCTGTAGAGTATTTGTTAAATATATTATTATTATTATTGTTGTTGTTGTTGTTGTTATTATTATTATGATTATTATGATTATTATTATTATTATTTCCATTTTTATCACTATTTCCAATTTAATTATTTTAATGGCTTTTATTATTTTCTTATTTATTACTTTTATTATTATTATTATTATTAATTTCAATTATTATTGTGAAATTTGTAATAAATACTAATTTTCTTCTTAGTATTATTAACTATATTATTCTGAATAATTATCATTTTTTGTTCCCACTGGAGTATATATACTTATTATAATTAATCTTAATCATTTTTTACAAACTGCTTATTATTAACATTAGTATTATTATTATTATTAAAATCCTCCTGCCACTATTATTATTATTATTATTATTATTATTAAGACTTGAGTATATATACTTATTAATAAAACCTTGAAATTAATTATACTATTAAATTAATTTCATTATTATTATTATTATCACTATAATAATTACTAAGTTAATCTTATAATTCTTAAATTTATAATTTTTTTATTATTAAATATGATTAAGTTATTCTTATTATAACATATTTTATTTATTATTATTATTATTTATTATTATAATAAATATTATTATTAAGTTATTATAAGATTTCTTAATTTTAAATTATTATTGTTGTTGTTATTATTATTATTAACATATTCCTATGATAATTAATTTTTTTATTAATTACAATTATAATTATGGCCTGTAATGGCCATTTATTGGCCAGCTTATTATTATTATAAATTTCTCAATGATTGAAAAGTTTAATGAGATTAGATTTTAGTTAATTAAATGTCATGAAATCACTAATGTAGCAAGTATTATATTTTAAAGAATTTGTTGGTCACCCCGTTGTCACGTGTAGGTCAAATAACATAGTGAACTCTACTAATAAATTAAAAATAATAATTCATTCTTAAAAATTTATTGTTGGGTACCACATGATATAGTGTGGTCTATATGTGACAATGAGGTTCACCTAGAAGCTTTTAAGAATGCAATAAAGAAATATTATGTTAGTAAAGATGTGATACTTGTTTAACCTCGTTAAATTTTTCATCTAATGAAGTCTAATTAGAATGTTTAAAGAATGTCAGGGTCGAACTTGAATGTTGTGAAATGTCAATATTTAAATCGTATTATGATGGAAAACTCCACATAGCATCTTGTTTTATCATATGTCTTCAACATGAAGGAATCAAGTCTTATTAACAGTTAAGAAAATTAAACAGAAAAGAAAAGAGAAGGGTGGGCTAAGGTGTTTTGGTCGAATCTTACGTAAAAATCAATTTTATTAGTTTTGTGAATATATTTGAGTATATATAGGCATATAAATATAAGTATTTGATCTCTTTTATACTTCTATCTATACATTAGGAATTCAAAATTCAAAATAAGAATTGATTACTAGTATCTCGACAACTATGTGAATGAACCTTATCACCAACACCCCCCTCAAGCCTAAGGGTGCTTGTCGCAGCCGAAGCTTGTTGCATAAGGACAGAAAATGTGGTGAGCTAAGTGACTTGATAATGACATCTGCAATTTGATTTGCCGAAGGCAAGAATCGACCTTGGAGGATGCCGCGTGCGACTTGCTCTCTTTCATAGTGATAATCTACTTCTATATGCTTGGTCCGGGCATGAAAGACTGGATTTATAGCAAGAAACGTAGCTCCTAGATTATGTCACCACAATACTAGAGATCAAGGAATTCTAACACGCAATTAACATAAAAGTGATCTTAACCAACTCAACTCTGTAGAAAATAATACTAGTGCCTTATACTCGGCCTCTGTACTTGATCTTGACACAACCAACTGCTTCTTTGATGACCACGAGATTAAGTTTGATCTAAGAAAGACACAAAAGCCACTGGTGGATCTTCGATCATTTGGACACCCGGCTTAATTAACATCGGAGAAGTCCATCAAATCCATGTTTTTAAAAGCTGAAATAATAATACTAAGATCCTTAGTACCTTGTAGATAGCGCATGAGTCGTTTTACTGCCTTTTAATGTACAGTGGTTGGATTGTGAATAAACTGGCTAAGTTTGCTCACCGTAAAAGCCAGATCAAGCCTTGTTATTGAGAGATATTGCAGACTACCTACAACACTTCAGTATAATTCAATATCATTAAAGGGATCTTCATCAAATTTTGAGAGTTGTACACTTGCAGCCATTGGCATTCTTTGTAGTTTCAGTTTCTTCATTTTGGCACGTGTCAGAATATTAGACACATATTTTGCTTGATTAAAATAAAGACCTTGAGTTCAAAAAACTTCCAAACTAAGAAAATAGCTCAAGTCTCCTAGGTTTTTAATCGCAAACTCATGGCCCAAACTTGTGATGAGAGAATTGATAATTGAAACATTGTTCCTAGTAACCAAAATATTGTCAGCGTACACAAGTATTAGAATTACCGTTCTGTCTCGATAAAAGATAAATAAGGATGTATCACTCATTGATGCGCTGAAGCTAAGAGAAAATAACTTTGAGCTGAGACGACAAAACCATACCTAAGGAGCCTACTTTAACCCATATATTGCTTTATGAAGCTTACACTCTAAGTTTAGTCGTTTATCGTCAACGTAGCTTGGGGGTTGATCTATATACACCTCTTTATAGAGCACTCCGTAAAGGAATGCATTTTTAACATCCAATTGGCGCAAGGGTCAATTTTGAGCTACTGCCAGTGAAAGAACTACTTGCACAGTTGTTGGTTTCACCACCGTACTAAAAGTGTTGGACCCTGAAAATTTTTCTTTAGGTTAAGCATGAGTTAAAATAATTTTGAGGTTTTGATAGATTTAATTGTTG
>JANKOD010000006.1:4025405-4036160 GCA_026284645.1 Erythroxylum acuminatum | reverse complement strand
TATTCATAGATGGTCATCGTCTCTTTAGTAGAGAACTTGAATACAGTCATGACTCAAAAAACTAAATGAGATCAAAGAAAAATGTAAATGTGATATATGACCTAGGGTGTAACATACAATATCTACTACAGGACACTTAAGTCCTAGGATCAATTTGTTAATCGAGATGTCATATACTCTTAACAGGTATATGATAGTGTGCTCTCATCATATGCTTGTCACACCAGTTATTGAATAAGTATGAGCACTACAGGGTCTATTTTTTAATGAGAATAAATTCATCATGTGTGAGTTGGAGATAATTACTCACATACACTCATGAAGAGTATAGGCATTTGACATAGCACCAGACCGAAAATACATAAATGTGTCCTTTTATAAGAAGAAGATCATCTGTGCCATCAAACATGTGTCATTTTCCTTAAATTATAAACTTCGCAATAAATAAATGAAATAAAGCAAAATTTGTGGCCAGATGAAAATGACGTAGGCTTAATGACACAGGCTTAACGACACAAACAATATCATGCGCCTTCTACGAAGCAAGTGGAAGACTAGGAAATGCCAAAAGTCTTCTTAGTCACCATACGAAGGCAGACAATTTGCTTCAAGCATTCGCCCGTTCGCAAACGCTGTCATGAAAATGACTGTTGACAAATGAATTAATGGCTTTACCTGTCAGGTCTAAGGAGTCACAGGAAAATGAATTAATGGCTCTACCTGTCAGGTCTAAGGAGTCACAGGACCTCGCAAGATTTTTTGATCCAATTTTTATTTTGGTGTGCTCGTTTCAACACAATCTTAATAGTCCAATTTTTGTAGGCTCCTTAAATAGATAAATTTTTATATAATAGAATTAAAATAGAGTAATAAAATAGATGATTTGTTCCCTAAAAAGATTGGAAGTATAATTTACTTATATTTAAATAGACGAACTCAATAAAGATTATGTTAACCTGAGTATATCACGAATCTATCTGTATTAAATTTTAATTATGTTAAAATGAGTTAGACGACCAATTTAATTATAATATTAGAAGCCTCTACCTTAACAAGTGCTACATTTAAATGAAATCTGATAAAATTAGTAATTGTATTTATTTAATAGTTAATTAAGATAATTTTATAACATAAATATTATTTAAAATTTAAAAATATTAAAATCAAATTTATAATATGACGTCGTTTTATGTGTCTAAGGTGCAAAGAAATATCTCTTTACTTGGTGGAGCGTAGCCGGCCAAGTGCCAACAAGGTCAATTTGCGCCAGAACATGTCTATCGTCCTTACTATTGAACCTCCACCTCATTTCCAGTGCCTCCTAGTCAACACAGATCTCCTCTATATGATTGCTTAAACCTTTGTTTGCTCGAACACACACTTCTTCTATTTTAAATCCCATAAACCTACAAATGGTTACATTCTTTAAGTTGATCGTTCTATATTTCATATTATCACCTTCAATTTCATCTTCGACGTCTCTCGACACATTAAGCAAAGGCTCGTCTCTCTCTGTGGAGGACTCCAGGCATGTCTTGACTTCACAGGATGGCAAATTTTCTGCCGGCTTTTACCCTGTTGGAAATAATGCCTATTGCTTTGCCATATGGTTTAATGAGCCTTCTTGCAATAGCACTTGCACAGTAGTTTGGATGGCCAACCGTGATACGCCGGTAAATGGAAGACGTTCCAAGCTTTCCTTGCTTAAATCTGGCAATCTTATCCTGACTGATGCTGGTCAGTTCATTGTTTGGTCCACCGCCACTGTTTCAACTTTAGATTTGCAGCTCCGCAACACTGGTAATCTTGTGCTTCGTAACTCCGAAGGTGATCTGTGGCAAAGTTTTGATTCACCTACCAACACTCTGCTTCCTGGGCAGCCGTTCACTGGAAGGACAACGCTTGTTGCATCAAGAAGCGAAAGCAATATCTCTTCTGGATTTTACAAGTTCTATTTTGACAACGACAATGTCATACGGCTTCTTTACTCTGGCCTTACTATTTCAAGTGTATTTTGGCCAGACCCCGGGAGTGTTCCATGGGAAGTTGACAGGACAACATACAACAGCAGTAAGTTTGCCTTGCTCGATTCATTGGGCAACTTTTCCTCTACCGACAATTTCACTTTTAGCTCTGCGGACTATGGAATGAGGCTTCAAAGAAGATTGACCCTTGATTACGACGGTAATCTTCGGTTGTATAGTCGAAAAGACGAAAACGAGCCGTGGATCGTCCAGTATCAGGTATTCTCTGATCCATGTACGGTTCACGGAGTTTGTGGACCTAATAGCGTTTGCAACTATGATCCAGTTTCTGGTAGGAAATGTTCCTGCATTCCAGGGTATACCATGGTCAATCATACGGATTGGACTTATGGTTGCGAAGCACAATTTAATCTGTCGTGCATCGATAGTCAGTCGACTGTCCTTAAGCTCCCTCATGTTGAATTCTATGGATATGATTTTGGCTTCTTTCCCAACACCACCTTGGACGAATGTAAGGAAAAATGCTTGAAGAGATGCGACTGTAAAGGTTTCCAACTGAAATTTGTGAAACATGACCATCCTGATGGAGTTCCCTATTGCTTCGCCAAGACACTGTTGCTAAATGGACGACGTTCACCAAATTTTGAGGGTGATCTTTACCTGAAAGTGCCTAAAGTCAATAACTTCTCCATCAATTGGCGTTTCAACGAGTTTAACTTGAAGTGTGACGAGAAAGTTATCGAGCTGAAAAGAGAGTATAGAAAAGAACACGGAGTTTGGTCAGTGAAGTTTTTGCTCTTTTTTGTGATTGGACTTGGACTGGTAGAGATTTTTGTCATAATTTCTGTGTGGCTTTTCTTGTTCCCTGGACGGAATAGACGGACAACACAAGGTTACCTTATTGCTGCTACTGGGTTCAAAAGATTCAGCTATGCAGAACTTAAGAGAGCTACCCAAAATTTCAAAGAAGAAATTGGAAGCGGAGCAGGAGGAGCTGTGTACAAAGGAAGGTTGCCGGATAACAGAATTGTAGCAATCAAGAGGCTCAATGAGGCCAATCAAGGAGAAGCTGAGTTTCTAGCTGAAATGAGCACAATTGGGAAGCTAAATCACATGAACTTGATAGAGATGTGGGGATATTGCGTGGAGGGGCGGCAGAGGCTTTTGGTTTACGAGTACATGGAGCATGGATCATTAGCAGAAAACCTTTCTTCTAAAGCCCTTGATTGGAAGAAAAGATTTGAAATTGCTGTGGGAACAGCCAGAGGTCTCGCTTATTTGCATGAAGAGTGCTTAGAGTGGATTTTACACTGTGATGTAAAGCCACAGAACATACTCTTAGACTCGAACTACCATCCAAAGGTGTCAGATTTTGGACTTTCAAGACTAGTAGATAGAGGTGCTCTTCAGAATTCAGATTTCTCCAGAATGAGAGGAACCAGAGGTTACATAGCTCCTGAATGGATTTTCAAGCTGCCCATCACTTCCAAAGTGGATGTTTACAGCTACGGAGTCGTTGTTTTGGAGATGGTTACTGGAAAAATTCCTGGGGTAGAAATCGGTGTTGCTAATGGTAATGGTGAGGTGGAGCGCCAAGGCTTAGTAAATTGGATCAGGGGAAAGAAATGTGGAGATAAAGCAAGGGGAACTTGGATTGAAGAGATAATTGATCCCGTTATAGGGGACGATTACGATAAAACAAAACTTCAAACTTTAGTAGAAATAGCCTTGCAATGCGTGGAGGAAGATAGCGAAGTGAGACCAACCATGGGCCAAGTTGTTGAGCAGCTTTTACATGAGGGTAATGAGACTAGCAACAAATTTGAAGGCATGGATTGATTCGTGCGATGGGTTTCAACCCAGCATAGGACGTCCAACCCTGAGTGTTTTGGTGCGCTATGAGCCTTCGCTTTGCTAGTAAATATCTGGACAATAAATAAAATGCTTAAGCCTCTTTAAGAACCGTTAAAGACAGCGAAATTCTTACTGAAACGTTGTAATAATACTAGCTTGCATCTTCTGATGGACTTTCTGTGAAATTTCTACGATGTACCAAATGCTGTATGTTATTAGTTTGCTTTATAATGTATTCCGACGTCTTTAGTTTAAGTTGACAGGACGAAGAGGGACTTGGAAGGACAACTCGTGTTTTCTAAATGTTCCTGCCCAGTTGCCTTCCGAATCGTTTCTTTTTTCCCACAACCGTGTCTTATGGTACCATAGCATTTCCCCTCCTATTTAACCAAGAAAAATTCGAGTCAAATGGAAACCCTGATTGATAACTTCATGATGTCATTGGGAGAAATTCTTGACAATCCAACTTAGCAGTCAGTGAAACTTCAACGTTATCTCATCTTCTCTGATTGATCGTGAATACGAACGCATTATGCCAGATATTAGATGTTCTCATGATTAGAAAATTGGAAAATGAGTAAACACTTGATCTTACGTCTTGGAAAATATCCCACATAGAAGATGATCTTTTTCTCTAATTTTCTTTCGGCTCAAATGCACCAAAAGTCTCTGGAGAATCCAACTTTCCACTGGGAAAAGGAAAATAATAGACAATGATAGTGTCTTGTAGCCCAATGAATGTGAGGAGTCGTGCTTATTTTCTTTATACACCATCGATGCCACTATAATCGATCCATTTCAATTGTCAATCAGTTATCTAAGTATGATATATCGATGCTTTGCTTCCTCATTCTATATATTTCTAATTTTCAGACTGTACAACTTTCTTTTGGATTTGAGCTCGGAAAATACGCCTCATTAAAAATAAGCTAGTTGGTACGAATTACAACTGGATGGAAGATTTCAGGTAGATGAAATCTTGCATGAGCTAAGTATGAAGGTTTTCATCCTCCAAATCATATTTTAAATCTTTGAGTCAATGACATCCTCAAGTCCAAACACGAAACAACAAGAGCTGGTGAATTTTATAACTTGCCTTCAAAATGGGGCACTTCAATTAGGACCTGAAAAGAAGACAAGAGGCAGTGGTTAGATTATTACTTTTGCTTTTTGGACTGATGCCGTGAGAAGACTTGGGAAAGTCAAAGTCTTCCTGATTGTGCACTAAATTAATTCATGCGCTTTATAAAGGTATGCGTGGCGGCTTCCTGTTGATTGTTTACAGAACAAGAAGTGAATTAATTTTACCTACTCCATTCCCTTCCGAGAAGTAATTATTTGCAAAGCTCCAAAAAGTTTGCAGGACACCATCCATAATAAATAATAAATAAGTCATATTTTTATTTTAATACGAAAAGGTACAAAGAATATCATATAAATAAGTCACATTATTATTTTAATACGAAAAGATTTACCTTAATAAAAATTATATCTTGTATATCCAATATCACGATTATGTATAAAATGTCTCAATACAAATTATGTTAGGATTCATACATTCAATAATATGTTTATATAAAAAAATTCTCATCACCTATAACAGATAAATCACATCTTCACTTTAATAGAAGAATACTATTGTTGAGTAGGAAGAATATTATGTCTCAATAAAAATTATATTAGGCATTTATATATATATATATATAATATTACGCCTATGTACAAAAAATATTATCGCTCATAATAGATAAGTCACACACTCACTTTAATAAGAAAATTTCTATTATCGAAGATGAAGAATATCATGCCTCAATAAAAACTATATTAAGATTATGTACATTCAATACTATGCTTATGTACAAAAAAAATACTACCACCTATAAGAGATAAGCCATACATTTACTTTAAAATGATAATCTCATTACTTAGTAAAAAGAGTACTATGTACAACCTTCATACATTTTTATACCATTTATGTGTATAATAAATATCATCATTCATTATAGATAATTAACACTTTCCCTTCCATACGAGAATCTTATCTAAGCATTAAAAATTACAAGACCTCGTACAAATTATACTATAACTCCATACATCCAATATCATGCCTATTTATAAAAGATATCACTTCTCATAATAGATAAGTCATACTTTCAATTAAGGAATAACATATTCTACAATGCCAAACTTTTTTTATTTTTATTATTTTAACGTTAGACCTATTAAAATTTTCAATTAAGTGACTAATATTTCAAGACTCACAACTAAGGCTAAAATGTTTGTTATATTTTTTTTGTTAATGTGGCTGACAGAGTCAAATGTTTGGGTGTCCATATAGAAATTTTATGGACATGTGGACACCCATAGAGACTGACCCATAGCCTATGAACTTGATGTATGACGCATGACCCTTTTTTTTTCTCCAAAATAACCCTAGTTTTCTCTAAGTCTCTTTAATGACTATTATTTAAGCCTGTACAATTGAGGAGCCTAAATATCATAATTATATTATTATGATTGCCCATGAACACTCCAATAATCAAGCACCAAATTAACTTCTCTAAGCCAAGCAACAACTATAAATCCAAAACTCTTTGGAACTAAAGATGAATTGACACTTCCTTGTCATTTAACTTCATGGTTATCCCTACAAACTCCACAACAGTGACGTGCATCTTTTTGTTAAACTCATGCATTGATTTGCAATCAAATGAGCACAAAATTCATTGTTTTCCCTATCAATTCTACTTGTGTTCTCTGCGAAAGGGAGGAAGAATTAAGAAACCACTTGTTCTTCCTATATCATTTCTCGAAATTTATATGGGAGAGGGTTTAGCAATTGTGTCTAGTTTCTAATACTGGAAATGTCTTCATAGACACAGTATAATGGCTTTTAAAAGTTGAAAGATACTCCTAATCTTAGGAAGCATCTTTACATCATCTCTTTCGCCTCCTCGATTAAGAAGATTTGGCCAGAGAGAAACCTAAGACGCTTTCAGAATATCTCACATTCTAGAGATGAAGTTTTTTCCTCCCTAATTTCTAGAATTAGGGAGAAGCTCCTTTGTATCTTAGGAGATGTGAGTTGTTTCCTTAATCTAGCCATCTCAAGGAAAATTGCTTAAGTTCTGTACTAATGCATGCATTCACATGAAAGGGAAGATTGATTAACATATAAACTAAGGAAGATTTTACCTCTTATGGTTGTTGAGACAACCCATGCTGATGTGCAAAGTCTAGCACTAGATTTCCCCTCCATCTATCCTTCTGGAAGCTCTGAATATATTTTCAAACTCTATCTGAAGCGTGCATCGTTGAGTAGCCTGTAGACTCTCACCTTTCATCCCCTGGCAACTCCTTTTCTACGGTGTTATATCCCCAAATTGTTAATTTAGACAATTTGAGTATATCTACGTTTACAGGAAGGTTAAAGAAGAAAATATGCACCAAGAATAAAATTTCTCACCTTTGGCTAGATGGTACCAAGCCGAGAAGACCTTTGGATTGCCTCCATTCTCATAACCCTAATTTGTAAACACCAAAATCTTTGATGTGAAGATAGGGGAGGGGGGATTCATTTACCTTTTTATAATCAACCCCACCTTGGATATACAACACTGTCGTTCATGTTGTCTTTCTTGCTACGTCATCGTTTCGATTGGTTTGATAGTGTATTGTGTGGTCATTTTATTCTTTAAGAAATATAATGTCATATGTGTTGTTTTGTTGTAGGAGAGTAATACTACTCTCCTAACGCTTTACTATAATTTATTTTATCAATCCAATTTTTTAATTTTTCAAGAAAAACAATTTATTGTAAGTTACAAGCATAAACCTACCATAATTGATGATCTTGAGTATCAAACTCCATAGTATAAATCTCGTAGTCATTGCTAAAAGTCATCAGTAGACAAGCACACTCAAAATGTTGGTTAATTTATATGATTCAACTTTTATCCTAGTGTATATAATAGGGAAAATAAGTATCACATTCATAATAACATAAATAATATGTTAATCTTATTTGTTATGTTGTTTTGGGAATTTTGTTACATACTAGATAGTAAATATAGACCACAAAAGATTATCATCAGATTGCATAGTAAAACACACCAAAGATTACATAAGACGTGCCTATAACCTCAAACAAAGATTTTGTGAGATAGACAAAATAAGGTAATAGGATTTATATTATTACATATAGTGCAGATAACATATTGCTACATATAAGTGCTCCATATATGTTCTTTTTAGCATCATCCTCCTTGTCATTAAAGTTGAATATCGTAATGTCCATTGTTTCAATAGAGATGCAAAAACACCAGTAGTGATCATTGTGAAGTACATGGATGAAATATTATGAGTATAAATTTTTAAAAAACCATTTCATTTTCCATAATCCATTTTTACATGCAAGAATGACAACACAAATAGATACAATACATTAACAAAGTTAGTTACATATGCATTAATACCAACATCTAAGTCCTTCTCGATATTTCTTGCATATTTGAGAATAATATACGAAAAATCTATGAAGGATAAGGATTTGTCCATGTTTTTATCTAGAATTTGGATTATATCCACCTAATCACAATTCAATATGATATTAAAGTCTTCTACAATATTTTTAATCAGTTATTTCAAAACCATCACATGCCAACATTACTTACTACGAACCTGGAGTCCATTATCTACTTTCCTAGAGAAGCCTAATAACCACAATCTCTGGTAACGAAATTAAGTTGCTAACAAAATGCTATACATTCCATACCCCCCCCCCCACACACACACACAGACACACACACAAATTTTGGACAAGTATATTAAATTTTACCCACCATGTTACTTAAATGGCTCTTAGGCTTAAAACAAGTAAGGAAGTTGCTTAATATAAGTCCAAAGCTAGCATTCTTGATGACGTCATTATTGGCATACTTACGACAATATTTCAACTAACTCAACTAAGAAGGTTAAATAATATTCAACAGTAGCCATTAATAATCATTAAATCGTACTATAATAATAACGTTACCTTATTTTTTAACAAATTTTCTTCTAAGTAACTTAATGCACACAAATTTAGAAGTATAAGTTCTCTTACAAGACGTAGATTGCTTCCTACTTGCTACCAACTTTGTGCATGTAGCATTGCTCACGCTTACCTTTGAATCCTTCATTGCATGTATTGTAATATAATTGTTAAAGTACTTTTAAAATATATTCCCTATTTAACTAAGGCTTGTTTAATAAATATCATTTGCTTTAACTTTATCTTCTTCATATCCTTAGTCATTATATCATTTTCTCTTCTCGCATTCTTATCCTTTTCTTTATCTGTCATTGGCATCTCCTCATACCCTAGGACATCTTTAATTTATGTTAGGTTTGTTATTGGTGCATCTTCACTACTTAGGATTTGCTCCTTAGTATTATCTCCTTTGTAGGCACAACCTCATACCTTGAGACATCTTTAATTTTATTTAGGTTTATAATTGGTGTAACTTCATGCCTCTGGACCGATTATTCAGTATTAATCTCCATTATCAACACCACCTTATGCCTCAAGATTTCTTGTCTTCCTTTTTACTAAACTCAAACATCAACAACCATTAACATGCAAACCAAATATGAAGCAGTCATATAATAACCCAAGATTCTTGACAAACTCATTACTTTTGTATCTAGTACCTCCTATAAAGCCTTCCTCACCTTCCTTATAGTTTTCTAACCACTATGTTGTTCCGTCAAGTGATTGTCATTGTAATTAACCCACTATGTCTAACGGAAGTTAATTGGCATTAATCAGTTATAAATATTCCCGTTCAGTTTATTAAAATATGATCATAACTTTTCTAATGTACCCTCAACTTCTCGTACGCTCCCTTTAATACCTAATCGATACTCACCTTATCCCAAGTTGAAATCTTTGTTATCTTTCCCTTCATGAATAATCAGTTTATGCATATCCTATTAATATAATAAATTTACAAAAAATTTGTAATTCAAGTCATATTTAATTAGTTAAACAACATGTTCACCTTTGCCTTTCAATTGAAAACAATCACTTTTTTACCACCCATGACTCACAATCAATATAACCATACATCCACCCATGGAAAGAGCTACACCTTTACCCCTCTATACTTTCATAGAACTTGCGAGCATGTTTGCAAAGATGGTTGAGGATGAAATGTTCTCAACCAAATTTCTCATAGTCATCAACATTGACAACGATATGTAACAACTATAGGCTTAAACTATAACTGACATTAGGACATTGAAAAATATCTAACATATATAAAGGAAGTTCTGTCAAAAACATTCCTATATCTGCATACCCCTCACTTTATTGAGTATGCACTTTACATTGATATTTGAATTATTGACTTTATACTGCTCCTAAACCCTTATTGTTGGAACCCGTTACCGGATATCCAACCTCTTAATCCGAAACCTTCATACTTATACATGAATCGGGTCCGAATCGGAAAACGAGACGAAAGAACAAAAACAAAAGCTAATTAAAGTCTCGGAACCGAAGCGAGACGAATCGAATCGGATAACCAAGTACGGAAACAAAACGAAAGCGGAAGCAAAAGCGAATCAAACTGAAAGGCATAAGGCGGAAGCAAAGCAAACAAATGGAAACACAACTCAACCAAGTCAAAGCAACCAAATGGTTCAAACAAACTTGAGGGCAAATGTCCGACGAAATTCAAAGAATCTGAAAATTTTACATTTTTGCGAGAGAAGGTAGAAAATTTGTTGAGAAAATCAATGGTTCGAAAATCGGGTGAATCGGATGTCAATTGCAAAAGTTATAAGAGGAAAATCGGAAATGACCAAATGAATAGTAAAAAGTCAACTTCCGACCCTCATAACTTTTTACTCCTAACTCCGAACGAGACATATC
>JANKOD010000006.1:3978534-3993449 GCA_026284645.1 Erythroxylum acuminatum | reverse complement strand
CTTGAGTTCTCTCATCCACGCCTGAGCCCTCAATAGCCTTAATTAACGTACTTGTCCACTAACAAGGATTTTTTAATTGCCTCTCTTGCTCTCCTGTACACGCACTTATCCATCAAATGCAACTTTGTCTCACGTGGGCTCCACGTGTTGTCAAAATTTCTCCAATTCATGTTCCAGCATTCAAATTGCACTATTAGGTCCCTCCTTTGACATTTCTCCTTTGGATATTTGCTAGTCTCACGTTAGCTGCTCATTTATCCACTGTTGCATTTTTTTTTCTAATCTCCAGCCTTTGTCCATTGATTTTGTCCTTACCTCCAGCCAACTGTCCGTGCTTCCACTAGCTGTTGCTAAATGCTGCTTGCATCCCCTTGTGTTCACTGCTTCTAATTGGTGTCGCCTCTCACTGTGCATATGCCATTTGATTCCTTGTTCTCTTTGATTGACGTTGGGCCCTGCGCTAATTAAATGGAGCTGTTTGATTGTTTTTGTTGTAGCTAATTTGATTAAAATCTTGTAGCCTCCCTTGCAACGTGGAATCACGCCAGCTTGCCCTCCTTAATTTTTGCTGATGTCGTGCGTGCTTCCCTTCAAACGACGCCCACGTTTGCTTCTTCTTGCGTTGAAATGCTGGCTTGATTTATTCCATTTAATTGCTGCTCATTTAAATTTGAACTGCTTTCCTATACGTGTCCCACATCCTGGCTGCCTTCATTTGCATGTCTTTGCTCCCTTTTTTTATTTCTCCTGTATTTTTATTGCTTTTTAGCCCCTCAGCGCCGCATACAACCATCTTCTCTTTAATTCATTTGTACCAGGAATTCTTCAACGCATTGCTTGCGTGTCAGACCCTCCATGCTTGCTCTTGTATTTTAATTGAAAATGCTCCTCCATTATTTTGTTCTCTCCTGGGCGCACACTAATAGCCTTTAATTAAATTTTGCTGTTGCTTGCATTCACGTGTCCAGCTTCCATTTTATGCTTGCGTCTTCCATGGGACACTATTTTGCTTCTCAAACGCTGCATGTTTTGTGTCTATTAAAATTGCGAGCTGTCGTGTGCGTAGGTCTCTTTGTAAATTAAACCTATGCTGGATTTGCGTCGTCGTTCTTCTATCTTGTTAAATTGCTCATTTGCCTGTGCGTGAAGTTACCTAACAAATAAAAAAAACACTTTAATTAAAAACCCTCTTCTCATGCTTTATTATTTGTGCATTTGCGTTTTCTAAAAAACGCCTAACAACGCTGCTGCGTATGAAATGACAGCGCATAGGATTTTAATTTGTGCCTTTAACAAAATAAACATTTGTGTTCTTTTTAGAAAATTGTCTTTTTGGCTCAAAAATATATCAACACATCCATCCTAGCAATCAACTCAAATTGAACACAAATTAAGCATTTTATCATAAAAACATGATTGAAATCACATGTAAATGTATAGGAAATTATAAGAAGATTCAATCCTATCAAATGTCAATTCTACTTCAATAAGTATACCAATTAGACAAGAAATCAGCCCCAATTCCATTTCATCTTTCACTTACATATATAGTCACAAAATGGCAGCATTCACAAACTCACTTATCACTTATCTCTACTCATCTTTAATCACAACAATCCACTTTAAATCATCCTAATAACACATACTAGCCTTACATTTATTATTCATTCACACAAACATAACCTTATACCCAACAACTCAAACCATAGGTTTCATGAAATTAAGGCATCCTAAATCACAATTAATGCACCATAGTTCCCAATTAATGCATCAAACTACTAAGAAAGGAACATAATTAAATTCTTACCTAATTTAAAGCTTCCCAACTCCAACTCTTCAATTCTTTAATTAAGACACCAAATCACCAACTTCATTCACACCATTAGCACACACGACACTCATCAACCAAAGGAAGTAAAAGGTTTACACTTCAACACTTAAGGTAAGGATTTTCGAAAATCAATGAAGAGGAAGGAGAGGAGGGTTTCGGTTGGATGAAGGGATTAAGCAAAACTCAACTTTTTCATTCACTTTAAAAAGAGTCGTGAATGTTCATACCAAGTCAAGTAACAATCTTTTCATTCTTTTTAGTGGAAAAACCGAGAATGAGCAAGCATTAAAGAAGTTGGGATGTGTCACCATGACACATGTCCAATTTAAGGAAATAAAGACAAAACTCATTAATGGTCTTTGATAAAAATAATCCAAATAAAAAAAATCAAATTGTCAAAACATTTTCAAAGGTCCCAATTTCGGTCCCAACATAATGAACCCAATAGTCCAGTACCATTGGACAGAAATTTTTGATACCGAAAATCAACCGGTTCGCCACTTTGTGGTTTTTCCGGTCCGAAAATTTTTCCCGAAAAATTCCAGAAAAATTCCTATAATTTTCGTAAAATGTAAAACCTATAATGATCCATTTCGAATAAATTTTTAAGCCCATAAACCACATTTTCCAAAATAAAATCCCATGTAGGCACAAATACCGGAAAATATCATGAATGCATGTACAGTTATTTTTCATGTGCAACAATTCCACTGTTCAAAAATACCAGTATGCATAAAAATGCCAAATCAGTCCTAATCACTTTCACCCCTGACCAAATTACTATTTTACCCTTCCCATCGGGGGTGGGATGTTACAATTAGAACTCTTTTAAGCTCCTAAAATGTGTTCACGTTTCTCATTTCCTTTTGTAAATTTAGATAAAGAGTCCTTGAGAGCATAAATATCCTTTTTCAACGTTTCATCCTCACACCTTAATGCATCAAAATCATGATTGTCATCAATAATCACAATTTTTATGCTTTAAGGCTATGTAATTCACTTTCATCTTTTCATTCTCACTCATGCATGCATCCATCTCTTTTTAAATTTCCTTGAGTTTGGAAGACAATTTATTCCTTTTCCTGTTTATGATTTTTAAATTTTTACCAACTCATCATTTGTCAAATTAATATCAATCATTACAAGAATTAGGGTTGGATGTTTCATATTGGTAAAGCACATATGAGCCATCTCTTCTTCCAAATGCTCTTTTTCGGATTCACTTGTGTCATCCTAAGTTGATGCTTTGAGTGCTTTCTTCTTATCCTTCTTGTCCTTTTTATATTTTCTCTTATACTTCTCATTATCTTTCAGTTGAGAACATTGTGACTTTATATGGCCATGTTTCTACATTCAAAGCAAGTAATATTAGAGGATTTCTATTTTAAATCATTTTTACCTTCCTTAAAGTCCTTTCTTTTGGAGAATTTCTTCTTCAAGAACTTCTTTAATTTTCTAGTGAGTAAGCCAATGTCTTCTTCTTCGCTTTCACTAGTTCCTTCATGAGGGACTTCTAAAGTATGCAAAATTTCGTGAGTTGCTCCACACATATATACTATATTGAATTCATTTCTTCCTAATGCACAAAAAAATGGACAACTTTACTATTTAAAGAGATTAATCTTTTATCTTAGGGATCTCATGCCTTTTTTAACTTGGGGTCTTTTCTGTCATCTATAATTTTAGTAAGAATGTATGGACCACTTAAAACAATTTCCCATAAATCTACATTTTTGGCTATTAAGAAGAATCTCATTCTTGTTTCCTAACAAAAATAGTCATTTCCATTTTTTTTAAAAAGGGCTTTACTAATGTTTTCACCCTTTTGGTTAAAGGATGATGAGGATGCTCCTAAGTATACCATTATGACCTATGCTATAGGATTTCATTTGAAATACCAGACCTATAGACATGGTCTAATATCACTTGTTATACCTTAATGGTACCTATGAGGGGGATGAAACTCAAGATTTTAATTAAAGTATACTAAATTAAGAATAGTGTCTCAAAATTATCACAAATGAATGAAATAAATAAAAGTTAATAAACTAAATTACATTTGTAATCAATAAAATAAAGAGTAAAGGAAGAGAAACATAAACTAGTTTATAGTAGTTTGAAAAACAATCTTTGCCTACATCCACTCCCAAGACTTGTCTTGGATTTCCACTATAGTTCTTCTTTTAAGGCAAAGAATGCCATGTCTACTATCTTTTATTTTAGCAAAGAGAAACCTCCTTTTCAACAATTCTTCAAGGTAAAGGGGAACCCTTAATCACTTTTTATAAACCCAATATAATGATCACAAACCCAAAAATAGCTTACAACTTAAAACTGCTTACTTGGATGATTTGATAATCACAAAAAGCTCACGAAGCTCAAAAATGAGACAACGAATGCAAAAACAATTGAAAAATACTTAGAAATGTGTGTATAATACACTTAATAGATTCCTAATACAAAAACCAATGTGGAAAATACCTATTTATAGTGTTTTAAGACCCCATATAGCCATTGGAGCTAAGAAATAGCCATTGTAATGGCTATATGCAAAGCACTGGTCGGCCAATATAGTATATTAGTCGACTAGTATACGTTAAAAGCTCTATGTATGCTAACTGTTAGAATACTAGTCAACCAGTACACATATTGGTCAACTAATATAGCACATTGAACGACCAATACATTAACCAATGTTACAACAAACTCACAATGCATCAAATTTAACAATTTTAACTTATATTGGTTGACCACTAACCTATATAAGTCGACTAATCACCTCAAAATTATGATTTTAACAACTTTAAATGCTAAAAAATAATTTATTTAAACCAATTATGCTTAAAACACTTCCCTAAATGTTTCCCAAATATTATTTAAAATAGTAAGAGGCTTTTATATTAAAATCAAAAGCCTAAACATCTCGTAATGAATATAAAGACTCATACTATAAAAAATGAATTATCATATTATGTTTAATGAATGTAAACACAAGCCTGAGTTGATCGGCTTTTTAAAACAAAATGATGTCATTTATTACTTTTAATTAAAATATTTAATCGGGATGAGTTGAGTCGGACTCAGGCCCACGATCAAGCTCGGGTCTCAGCTGCCTAGACCCAACCTGATCCTATTGCCATCCTTAGTGAGGCTCTTAGATTATCAAAGATGATCAAGATGAGCTTACAATAAGTAATACATGAAATAATATTAATGTTTCTTGATCTTGATCTTAATGATTGCAAACATTATATTTTCTATTATAATCCTTTGATACGGTAAGATTGTATTATCATATTTCTTCTTATCAACAACATTAAAACTTACTAGTAGTACTTGTGTTTTGTTTTCGTCAAAACCTTGATTAAAACCTTCCTTAGTTCAACACTTATATTGGTCGACTTAACCTCGTAAAAGTATGATTTTAACAATTTCAAATGCTCAAATTTGATTTTTTTAATGCAATTATAATCAAAAAAAACTTTTAAAATGTCCATCAAAGAGTGTTTAAAAGATCAAGAGGCTTTTCTTTAAAAATACTACACGTTGATCTATAAAAAGACTTATGTAAGGAAGTAAGATGATGCTTATGCATGGTGAACCTTTGAGATTACCAAGGTAAAAAAATGAGATTACAGTCAATAATACAAAATATAGAATGACTTTGATGTTCCTTGATCTTCTTTTTCTCTTAACTTGATCATCATTTGAAAGGTTACAAACTTTTTCTTTATTATTTTAATTAACTATCTGCTTAAGTTATGGCTGCATTTAGTTATTACATTGCTTCTTCCCTATAATAAACTCATTAGTAGTACTTATATCAATTATTTGCATACAGTTTATAGTTTACACTATATTTGAAGACTACTAATTGAATTACTCTCATTAGAATAAGTTAGTAGCATTAGAATATATCAATTCTTATATGACACTTTATTTGTGTGAAGTCTAAGCATCAATTATACAATTATTAATAATGACATCGACAAATATACAAGTAACGTTTTATTCAAAATTTTTATAACTAAGTCAATTTTGCGAACTTATTCTTTATTAAATACTCACAATTATTTAAGTATCTTTATGCTCTAATTTATAATATTAATAATTAAAAAACATAATAAGTGCTAATTTTACAAATTCTATTAATAATTCTATATTGATGAAACTATAACTAAAAGCAATTTAAGAATTTATGTGCATGTCCATGGTTTGTATTTGTCAACGTTGCATCATGGTCATATTTTCTGGAAAAATCACACGCTATTGGCCCTTTGCATCGGTTCCTTAAGTTAAAATGTCATTCTTAATATGCGCGTCAATTACAATTAGTCAAAGTGATTTGGACAAATATGTGGTGTAGAAATTCACTTGATGCGTTAATTTTAAATTGGATCAAGGGAATTGATCCTAACTCAGGCCCGCATGCCATTAGCGAGTGTGGATGGTGAACGAGACAGGGATGTTGCATATTTAAGAGGGTAGGAGGCTTGTTACTGGTAAAGCTTGGATGAGGTTGTAATGACAACGAACGTCAAGCAGGATAAAACTAAGTAACAAAACGGGGAAAAAAATTTCCGATAAATCCTCAAGCAGGATCAAGTGGCACCTTATGGGTGTGGTAGCAAAATAAGTAATTCCCACGGCCAGTTGTTCAGCATACTGAGCAAGCCAGTCGGTACATTTGTTGCTCTTTTGATAGATATGGCGATGAACAACAGTCCAATTCCTAGTGAGTAACATATGAATACTCCAAATGATGGGATTAGTATCTCATACTCTTTGCTTTATGTGATGAAAAACAAAGGTTTAGTTTTTTTGGTTAGGATGACTGAATATAGTTGTCTCCCTTGGAGGGCTTCGGATTCTGACCTACCGACAAGAAATTGCCTGCTCAGGGTGTAGACTCAATTGTGTTTAGTCCAATAGGCCTGAATTTGTTTGCACAGTTAGTCCATTCCGTATCACCTTACTAACATAAATCATAATTTTTTATTTTTTGAAACCTAACCAACTTTGGGGATTTCCAACAAAAAGTATTAAAGAATTGACCCCTAACGGATCACTACGGTGAAGTTATCGATGCCGCTTATATCATTCGTCAAAGGCGTACAAGAGCCATTCCGTATAAAAATCAGAAAAATACGGATTGATACGAAACGATTTCATTGATGTAATCATTAAGTTCTAACGGCAATTTAACCAAAAAAAAAAAACGACCATTGCAATTCCAACACATGCCTGAGTATTTCACTATAAAACCAAACAAAATAGTTGATTGATTTCGGTTTCTTGCTCCCTTTTTAAACTAAAGGCCAAACTGATATTTATTTTTCCCAAATGCAAACAAAAACAATTGTGTCCTTTCGACTTTGCCTTTGCATTCGATAAAATTCAGATCAAACTGTTCTCAGTTTTATGTGATTTTCTATAACTTATTATATTCGAATTTGTCTTCCTTTTCTCAATTAACTCAAAACCTGCTAAAAGTGCCATTTTTCTTCGTCTGTACACTACCACCAAAATTATTGCCTCTCTATGGACCAACTACTGAAACAATTTGATCCTTCATTCCTTTTCCTTTTTTTTTCCCTCTATTTTTCTTTTATATTCCCTTCTCTCATTTCTCTCCGCTTCTTCGCCGAGTCCACTCAGCTGCATCAACAACATCAAAGTCTCGCTAACTAACTTACTTCTGGTTGGCTACTCGATCCTGCTAATCCCAATTCGCTTCACAACGGCGTTCCTAACAGCTTCTGTTTGGAAACACAGCCCGTTTTGCTCAATCCCTGACATGTAATTCCTCACCTCCTTTCGTATCATTTCCTGCATCACTGACAAGAACTCTGGACTGAAAAACTGCGTCCCTGATGCTTGCTGAACCGGCGTCGTCGCAGGTGTCACTGATATCGGTGCGATACAGGTCGAGTTCGGGTTTGCCGGATGATTTGAACCGGACCCAATTGAAAGCGGTCGTGAACCGGAGGTTGGGAGCGAGACCTCACAGGAGTCGGATCCGGGTAGACAAAGACTGAGCAAGGTAGGTGGATCGGCAGATGAAGAGGAGGCATCAATTGACAAGCTTGGCGGAACAAGTGAAGAGCTTCTTGCCAGAGGCCTGAAACCAGGTGACGAAGCCACACCAGGCAAGCTGGAATCGCTGAGTTCCGATCCGGATGGGCTGCTCGGGTTGAGCAGAAGACCCGAAACAGTAGTACCCGCACCGACACTGTTGGATCTTTTGAGAGGCTGTTGGACCGGGAAGTCGTCGTTCATGTCATCCGTCATGGAGGAACATTTCCTCTTCAGAGTAGAGTTCCAGTGGTTTTTGATGGCGTTGTCAGTTCGGCCATTTAGCAGGCGAGCGATTGTGGCCCACTTGTTGCCGAAGCGAGCATGGGCTTTAATAATGGTGTCGTCCTCTTCAGGAGTGAATGGCCTGTGTTCAACGTCGGGTGAGAGCTGGTTGCACCATCGCAACCGACACGACTTACCGGATCTACCCGGTATGGATTTGCTAATAAGAGACCAGTTTCTAGGACCATAGTTTTGTACCAGTCTCTGCAGCAACTCATCTTCTTCAGGGCTCCACGGACCCTTGATCCGATCGATGTCCTTCCTAGTTGTTGTTGGTGTCGAAGCCATGGATTGAATGAGAAAACTCTAGTCCCTAATTTATCTACTAAAATTACAAATTAAGAAAATAGTAGTAATAATTGATTTCACGAGGAGGTTCTTCGATGTCGTTGGTGGAGGGGTGGGGGAGGCGGAGCCTCACCTTAGGTCATGGGGGAGAACGAGAGTGAAAGGCGAGGGGAGCGGTATATATATGGAAGGGGATAAGGATGACTGGTTAAAGCCGGTATAGTGACCGGTCATAGCCGTTGAGATGGCAAGGCAGTTACAAGTAAAACAGCTGTCAAATTGACACGCGTCGCAGCATCGTCCCTCCAACTTACACGTACTTATCAATCTATCTCTCACGCACTGTTACCTTTTCCCAATTACCGCCTCCCAATCGTTTTGGCTACAGACTCATCCTCATACGGCTCTTTCCGAGTTCACACTCCCTTATTTTCTCTCACCAAACCCACGATTCTCATGTGATGCGGGGGTTCATATATTTATTCTCGTTAATCCAAAGTTTGTTTGTACGTGATTTATTTCCTTCTTTATAGTAACTACAAATATTGTTACAATTCGAAATTTGAAGTTATTATTGTAACTGTGCCCGGTCCCGGTGGTTAAAAACAAACGAATAGTAAGGTAAAATCAGGTAAATCCACCTCATCCCCAAAATATCCGTTGGTTTATAAAAGTTAAACGACCGTTTTGGAAGTTACGAAAGGGGGTTAAAATTTTTTCAAAACCAAACGTGGAGATTAAGGAAGACACTTGGAGAGATAAAGAGAGACAGATTCTTATCTACGTATCTAGAGGAAAATTATTATTATTTTTTTTTAAGAAAAAAAAAAGCAGGAGGAGGAGGGTAAATAGGGGAGCGGGATGACTTTGACCCAGCCAGCCAGGCTGGACAGCATATAAGGTGATGGGATTTGCGTTATTATTTTTAATCTTAAAACTTAAAAGGGACGGAAGGGGTGTGGTGAGCTGGGATGGAAAACGACAAAAGTAGGGAAAGATTACTATAATCCTGTCAGTCCAGGCTGTCAAATTAAGGCCCACTCTCACTTATCCAACGGCCTACTCTCTCTCCCACCACCACCGCTACGTGCCAGTCACGCTCCACTCCTTCTCTGCCTTAACTGCCCCACTCCACCGTCTCACTTTAATGTCTTTTTTCCCAATTTCGTTTCATCGGAAAGTAGGTCTTACACTCTTTTTAACAACTTTGTAAAGCTGAGGCTTTCATAGTTGCTTCGTCTGTCTCGTATAATATTTTATTATACGATGTTTGATTGAGAACTAACAATAAATAGAGAAATATTTGGTCCTACGAGATTAACGCGGGAGTTGAGGGCTGCAAAAGCAAAATCACTATATATACATGAGATCATTAAGTATTCCAACTGGCAATGCTATTAGAATTCTCTTAGGTGGGACTAGGCCAGATGGGAATCGTAGTATCTATTTTATTTTTAGTTCTTGAGGTGAGGTGAGGGTCAAACAAGTAGGAATTAATCTCACTTTCGTTACGTGTATATTTTAACTTCAAGCCCAAATGCATAAAAAGAAAACTACGATCCTAATTAATTCCTGGCACATACTGTCAAATAAGCATATGTTTTAGTAAATGAAACCCATAGCTGGTGTAGATAAGTTAAATTAACCTCGGTATGAATACAATAGCATAAAAGGGTATTTCTGCCACTCCAACTTGGTATTTTCGAATTAGATAGTTTATCTTCCAACTCATAGCAAAATTTTTAAAACAATATATTTACATATTTTTTTTATATATGCACCACTAACCACAACCATAATACGATTAGCCCGAGTCATAGAATTGCGTTTGGGAAGACTGAAGAGAGAAGAAAAGGGAGGAGGAGAAACGGAAAAGAGAAAGAAGAAAGGAAGTTAACTGAAGCAAGCAAAACAAGAAAGAGAGAGTCACTATCTTCAGCAATCAGCATGCAGTCGTTACGTGGAAGATACAGCTGTATAAAATCTCCCATCCTAAACCATTCTCACGTGCCAACCGCAACAACCTCTCACCTAACCCTGTCCTTTTGCCGTACTTTCACGTGACTTACTTCTCCGCACGAGTTCACCTCACGTGAGACTGATCTACGGTTAGCTCCCATGTTTATTACCCCTTTTTAACCCCACTTAACTTTTCCTTGATTTTTTCTTACCATGTATTCGCGTTTATGAAAGGAAAAAGAAAATATCCATTAATTCACGTTGGACTGGAGTCGACAATTAATTATAATCAAAGACTCGTTTAAATTTGGTTTGGTCGTTTAACTGTTTATTACATTAAACAGCATCTAGTGAGTTAAGTAAACTGTTTATAATCCTCATTATTCATCCAGTTAAAACTGAAAGTGGGGAATAAACGACGTCGGATTTAAAATGTAAATATGAAGAATTTCAGAACCCAACAAAACCCGTTCTATTGCAGAAATAGTAGAATACTGGCCTTGGTCCATACTTAATTTAATCTGGAATAATGGTCCCGGTAGGGTGGGCACGCTCGTGGCTTGCCTTTTAGCAACAACTTGAATGCCTTGGATCCTCGCAATAATGCACTGTCCAAGTGGGTTTTTCTAATGAAACACTGTGAATGGTAGCGTCACTGCGTCAGTATCCCTTTTTGCCAGTGCTCCTTAGCTACCTTTTGAGTACACCGTAATACGGCACAAATATGTAATTAAAGAATGATTTAGTCGATGCAGGCTGTTGATTGCTGCACATGGTTTGGAAAGAGGGAGGATGTTTCCTCCCTCCCCCTCCCATTGAAGCTCATCAGTACTTTTGTAAGGCCAAATGTAGTTGTTCTATTTGAATAAAGAGTGTTTTAGTCTTTCTATATACTTCCCATAAAAGCGTGGATCCAAATGGATAATAAGAAATTCATATTTAGGAACCATAAGACATAAAATAACAAAAGACGGATGCAAAAGATTGCATGCATGTGGAAGAAGGATAACCAAAGATTATCAACCACGATATTGTAGTGTAGATTCTATATTATAGACTTGAATGCGAAATTGACTGCAGAACTCCAGTCATAATTTGTCTTCTTTTCGTGGTATTACACCAAAAAAAGATAGCTATTGTTTAACTTCCTAAACAGTAAACATAGAGGAAACTGGAAACATAAATAAGCGCATCTCTCTCTCTTGAATTATTGGCCCTTTATATTATAAGCCAGCCAGGTGTAAACAACACCAAACCCAGAGTAGTCCTAAATGGCTAAATTACCTCATCTGGGAGGTTGTAAGTTACGTGTGCGTGGTACTTCCCAGCAAAAACAAATGACGACCAAACGTCCGACAGCTTAGAGCTTAATCATGTACCCAGAGAAGCCACGTATGAGAACATTTGTCGTTATGCGAGTGGCGTGGCAATTGGCGTTGAAATGTATTGAGTGGGGGGACCAAAGTGCCTCTTTAACGGACCTAACCGCAGCATTTTTGAAAATCTGTTACGACGGCAATAGCAATGACAGCTAGAAGGCACTCGAGATAAAAGCACCGCCGCGAGTTCCAAAGAGAATCAAACCATTGGGATTCGCAAATGGAGAGGCTTGTAGGACCCATCTCCATGATTTTGCTCTGCATGCAACATCCAAGCATTATCATCTGTTTTTAGACTAGTAGAGTAGATCGTAGACTGGATTTTTCATTTTCCTGATCCCGGCAGGAGTAGCAATAGTAAGGCAAGGAGAAGCGTGTGCGTATGCCAGTCCAGTGCCATCATCATCGTACGGTCTCTAACTTCTTTTTGTGTGTTTAACTTTAACCATGATTTTGCTTGCTGTCATTTCTGACTTCCTGTTTCAATTATTTGGTTTTTCGGATTTTGACCCTGCTCTAAGTTTTCAAACTGACAATGAATGGTTTGGATACAAGTGGAACAGAAGGCACAGGATATTTGGGTACAGAAAAATACGTCTCTTTTTCAAATGCTAATTCTGTAGAGCAGAGCAGGGTTTTTGGATTTTTAGAATGTCCTTGCCAAGCAATTATTACCTGACCCCAGTAACAATGAAAGCCCTTTGGGCTTGATATCGTTCGTTATAAAGAATTCATTCTTCCGGGGAACCTTTGATTTTTCGAACCGACCTAAACCCGGAATTGTTTTGTCGGGTTGCAGATAAAAGAAGAAGTCCACAACCTGTAGTCTATAGAGCTACCAATGCCTTAATATCTCAGAATTTTAGCTTATTGCGTAATGATTTTGTTGTTAGTTGCAATACGTGTATTTGCTTAGCTGCTTGGGATGGTCCTTGATAGGAACAAATAACAAGAATGGTAAGGTATTCGTTTGTTTTTTCCCCCTTTACAGTTGGATTGGTTATGAAGCTAATCGACGTCAATGAAACAACTTCGCTGTCATAGACAGCCCCCGTTTACGTATTAACTTTGACTTTGTGAACAGGGATTGGTGAAGTTAGTGTTGTCACGGACCATCCCAGACCACTAGCCCAACCGCCTACCACCAACCAATACAGTCTGTACAGATTAGATATTTTGATGCAATAATGTTGGTCAAAGTTTCAACCCCTCAACAGAACAATAAATTTTGAACGACCTTTGCCGTTTTGTACCGAAGAACTGCTTCTCTGCCCCTTTAGAGCTAACCTATCATTTAGGTTTCTATTAAATAAATATTTCGGCTTATGGTATCAATCAAGTTTTTATGTAGCAATAGACTCATCTAAATAATCAATAGAAAGTTCTTAACGCAATACATCTCTTTAGTCAAATTCATGACCTCTCGTGTAATGAAGCACAAGAGATCTCTCCCTGTCTAGCCTTCTTCAAAATGCAAAATTTAATATTTGTTAGTTTGGTGGTAAGATTAAGTCCCATTGTAATTACCAGGCCCACTTACCAAATTATACAATTATAAGCACAGAAAAACTAAGAGGAAAAAAGGGTGGCGAAGAACAAAAAAAAAAGAAAAAGTTGACAAACCGCGTTTCCCATGTTTCAATTTTTAAAATTTATTTCTTATAATCCAAGCAGAGAATGAATGATTAAGAAGTGTTCGTATAAAAGTTGGTTGCTCAAAATAAGGTCAGATGTAGGGCAGGAGAAGAATCGGTTGATGGAGCCACTTGTTCGAGTACGTCTTCATCCAACTTGTTGATGTAATGTATCATTTGTCTCCACTTAAGATTTTCTTTATGATTATGATGTTGTCTCTTCGTTGAAATAAACATCTTTATCTGAGTAGGGTTTTTTATATGAATCACCAAGTGGATTACAACTAACAACGCGTTCATTGTAAAATTTTGTACTTGTCTAGCTAAATAGGTTTATTAAGTGCTTCGTTTGCTTAAACGAACTAAAGTCATCGGGACGTCACCATCACAAATATTCAATTCAGCGACTAAAATTTCTTCTAGAATATAAATTAATGGGCACTAGAAATTAATCTCTACTTGGGTCACGACAATGAGGTAGGGATCGAGGTACTCCTGATCTTGAAGCCCATTTGCTCCCTACGCCGATTGGGGTCAGACGTTGGGAATCATTGAACAAGTTGACCAATTAGAGATAAAACCAGAATTTGGGATAGTGACCAATTTTGATTTTTGATTGTTAGAGATGAAACATTGACTGTTTGGGCCAGATCGAAGTTTCGACTTTTCTTTAGGACCACCAGAAGTAAATGCAACGGTCTAAGGTTTGAATTAGCATCCAGGAAATCATTGCATCTGATATTTATTACTTTTTCAGCGTAGCATGGCGTTGAGTTTTCACCCTTCGGCTCTTAGCTTTCTCTATCTTTTATTATGGTTTTGTATGTTTTAATCATTTCCATATACCCAAACGATAAAATCCAACAAGGGAAACAGTATTACCGAGCCAGTACGGCTTGTTCCAAAAAGCCTAAGATTTGAGAATATTTTTAATATCTCTGAATTCGTTAATAAAATTCTAAGTATCAAATTCTTAAAACACACATTCTCGCAACTTTTTATTTTTTTCTCTGGCAGGATTGGTGAAATCGTCGGCCGAAGTCACCAAGGAACAAGGATGTTTGTATGCGACCGTAAAACACTAACCATTCTACAAGAGCTGACCAACTCTGGAATTGTTAGACAAGATGAATGAGCTCCTGATTGTCTTGTCATTTCAAGTTGGTCTAATTGTGAACTTACGTGACCTCAATCTTGAAGTTCAGCAATTTGTTTGGGTTGGTCCCTTTGGGAAAGCTGATCCGCTGTAAATGAATTTAGGTGTCAAGAGAGCTTTTCAACAGAATTTGCATCAGAGGGAGATTAGCTTGTTAGATTATTTATTTAATGTCCCATGTAATTTATTGAATTGAGTCCTTTGAAGCGCACCCAAGATAATGGTTATTGAGTATTACCGACTGGGTCTCAATTGGGTCACAGACCCTTTTCCTCTCTCTTCCACTTACCAAAGGACGTGTCCTTTGG
>JANKOD010000006.1:3944383-3960263 GCA_026284645.1 Erythroxylum acuminatum | reverse complement strand
GGGAGTATGTCTACAGCATTCAAATGAAGAATAGAGGTCGGGATCAGTCCACGTCTGCATTAGTGTCATCCTACTGTTATCCATTTATGTATCCTGCAATTTCTAGAAAATAGTGTTTTGTAGAGATAGTGGGCCCCAAACAGACTATGGAAATTCTATTGATTGTAATGTATTCACTGAAATGTTTATAAATAAAATTGATTGAGTGTATTGTTGTGACTGAAAATGTTTACAAATGAAAGTGGACCCAACTTGGTTTTTGGTTTCTGAGCTTTTGAGTGTTTAAAAAAAAAAGATTTATACTGAGTTTACTGAGTGATGTAGCACGCTACCCTCGCGGGACACGGACTTGGATATCACCATCAATGTCGGGTTCGGGTCATGCGAGAGTGGGGTGTTACATGCTAAACTTTTTATGTTCTGTTAATGTCTAGTCTTAATAGAACAATGACCAGGAATAATTTAAGGATAATAATAAATGTAGTATGAATTTCATGATTATAATCTTATTATAATTTCATTTGCAATGCATAATTATCTTATAGACTTTATCATATACATGTAAACATATACAAGATAAAGAGTGTCTTTAAATTATT
The DNA here is from genome assembly GCA_026284645.1 of Erythroxylum acuminatum. Lineage (NCBI taxonomy): Eukaryota > Viridiplantae > Streptophyta > Magnoliopsida > Malpighiales > Erythroxylaceae > Erythroxylum > Erythroxylum acuminatum. The sequence continues at coordinate 3,959,664 of JANKOD010000006.1, read as the reverse complement.
TTGTCACTAAACTATAACCAACAGATTAGCTTTAGGGAATAAACTAACACCTCTATATCAGATAAGAGTAAGGTTCCGTACTACTAGATATCCTAAGACCTAATATTTTAACGAGACTCTCACTGAGTGTTGTTATTGCTATTGTTGGGAATCTGCAACATAAGTCTATTTTTCTTATCGTTTAGTCTAGGTAAACCATTATGCTTCTAAAATTTTGTAACCAGGAAGTTATGGCATGCTAATAAATCGCTTAAATCACCTCAAAATGGCTTTTGCAATTTTATGATCATGTGATGGTTTGTTTGATCCATCCTATTTTATTTGCTTCCTATGATACAAATCATTTAAGTATTGTAAATTAATACATGATTCAAATGAAATAATATGAACTTTACTACTTATTAATTCAATCTTTTGGTAAAAAGTATTGGGCCTGTATTAAAAAATAATTATTTTTGCATTTTAATTTCATAAAAATTGTTGATCTTTTTCTCTAGATTATTTATTAGATTCAAAAAATTGAGAGTAATTGCACCAAAAAAAAAAAGAGAGTAATGCACAATGTTTTACCTTTTAAAAACAAATTTGATAATAAGAAATTAAAAATTAATTATATAGGATTAAGAATTTTTATAATTTTAAAATTTATTTAAAATAATATTTAATATTAATCAAAGTTAATGAAAAAGAAATACTTGGTAAAAACAAACACGGATAACATATTCTAAAGTATCAAACATTTTGAGTTTTTTTTTCAATTTATGCTCAAGTTTTTAAAATTTTTAATTAAGTGACTACATTTTATAACCTTAAGTCCTTAATAAATCAACTGTTAGTACTTTATTAATTTGACTAACAAAATCTTTCTTTATCCATGATATGTAGGCATTTACGTAAAAAATTAATTATCAACTAATCATTTACATGGACAAAAAATTAATGATTTCAATTTTTTCCTTCGTTTTCAGTTTGTTTTCTCGACGCCTTCATCCTTCGATTTTCATATTGCACAACTTCAATGCCTAACACTAAGGGCATTAGGAGAACAAACTAAAAACGAAGAGCTTACTTGTGCAGTATATTATAATGCGAGAATAGTTTGGGGCATCAAAAAAACAAAAGAACTGAGGGTATCAGAAGAATAACAAATAATGTCAGGTTAGAATTGAAGAAAGTTGAAAGTTTGAGCATTTTATTGTCACTTTTTAAAGTTTGAGCTAGAATTGAAAAAAAATTGAATGTTTGAGCATTTTATTGCAACTTTTTAAAGTTCGGACTATAATTGAAAATTTAACGAAATTTTGAGTTTTTTTGGTAATTAACCATATTATAAAGTATAAAACATTTTGAGAAATTTTTAATTTAGTACTCAAGTTTTTAAAATTTTCAATTAAGTGACTAGCCTTTTATAACCTTAAGTCCTTAATAAATCAACTTAAAACGTTAGCTCTATTAGTACTTTATTAATTTGACTAACAAAATCATTTTTAGCCGTGATATGTAGGCATCCACGTAAAAAAATTAGTTATCAACTAATCATTTACATGGACTAAAACACTCAACTTAATAGGCGAAAGAGGTTATGGGTTAGGTGTTTTAGACTTAGTCTACATGAATGATTAGGTGGAAATTAATTTTCTACATCAATATATGATGGATAAAAAATATTTAGTTAGCTAAATTAGCAAAATACTAACAGAATTGACGTCTTGAATGAGTTGTTAAGGTTATAAAAAATTAGTCACTCAAATGAAAATTTTAAATGTTTGGAAACAGAATTAGAAAAATATCAAAAAATTGGGCACTTTAAAATATGGAGTAAATGATATAGAATTCCCCTATAGTTTACAAAATTTTGAAAATATCCCCTAATCTTAAAAACTGTTAAAAAAATCCTTTACATATTAAGGTTTTTAGAAAAATTCCTTCTTTTAAACTTAGATTAAAAAATAATGACAAAATACGAGTAGTATAAATATCAAATATGGACTAATCAAATCTCATATATATATATATATAATAACCCAACTTAACTTTTAAACTTGACCCGAATGAATTAAGTTTGTTATATAAACAATTCTTAATTACTTTACGCCTGATGTTCATATTATGTATATTTTATTGCTACTTTTAGTTCGAAATTTAAAAGAAAGGATTTTCCTAAACGCTGAAAATTAAGTTTTTTGAAGAATTGTAAAATTTTAAAAGTTTTTTCAAAATTTTTAAAAATACGTAATTTCATGTAAGGATGGAAATGGGCGGAGCCGGGCTAGGTTATTTTTTAAACATAATTCAAAAAATGACATCGTCTTCTTGCCCTCGATCAGGCCTTGGGTTGGGATATCGGACCAAAAATTCCTAACCCGTAGCTCAATTAACTCGAGCCCGAATTGTTAACTGCTAATCGGACCAAATCAGATTAGACCTAACTAGGCGGTCGGATCTGGCTTGAATTAGGTTCGCAGCTAAATTGACATCCGTAATTTTATGTCCTTTTCCGTGGGGCATGCCATGTCAAACAAATATGAAAAAGAATTGACACTGTTATTCACAGGTGCGCGAACTTAAACGGCAAACTAACCGTCCTTATAACGACAGTACAAGCCACCTGAGGTATAAGTCGTTATAAGTAGTAGTTGCAATGGCCATGAGCTCGATGGACCTCATGAGCTCCATCCAACTCCGATATCTTCCTCTTTCGCTGTCTGCTTGCTTCCGTGTAAAGTGCTCTTGTTTCTCTCTACCACCCAGCGGTATTAACAAGCCAGTCAACTCCCTTTCATCGTATTGGCATTCGCTGCAAGAACTGATTTTTTTTTTCTGGGAGTGACTGGAACCAGATTGATTGGATAATGGTGGCTGAAAACGCGTTCCTGTGTGAATGATATATGTTTGTTTGGCCTTGTTTAATGCACACCAAATTTGATTCTTAGCTCAACCAAGAGGGATTTGTTTATTTTGGTACCCTTGTTTAGTGGGTCTTCACGTTTTCTAAATTTAATATTTTATTTCAGTTGCGTCTGGTGCCAGTGACCTGGTGAATAAAATATGATTGAATGAGCTTGAGACAACTCTGTTGTTCCATCAAATATCAAACCTGCTATGGTAAACAAGCACAGATTAAAAATTCGTCCAAGTGGTTGTTCTGAATGGAAGAATGGTGTATAAGTATCATAGAGGGATTGATGCGTGTCATTATTCTGTGAATAAAAGGCAAACATTAGGAAGAGCTGGTTTTTGGATTCATGAATCGCTAATCCATTTGATTAAATAAATATTCTCCAGATTTGACTAGAACAAATTATTTTAAATCTTATCGTCCTCAGCTGAAGCTATCGTCAATTAAACGATTACATCTGACTCCTTATTCAATCAGAATTTACTGGATGGGGAGAAAGAGAGAGGTCAACGGAAAACAGGAGAGTTAGAGAAAAAAAAAATGGGGAAAAAGATCAGATAGGCTGATACCAACCCCACCAAAGCCACCTTCATTCCACCTCTTCTCTCCTCTGTTCTTCGGTGAATACTTCATATGGGAGTGGTCTTAATGCTTTCCGTTAGTTTCTTAACATGTGCTGTTGTCTCAGGTTCTTCTTTCTCTGAGGTCATCTTTCCAAATTTCACCGCTTCTAACCTGCTGTTTGTTGACAACAAGGGTGCTTTTCTATTCTCTCGTAATGGAACATTCAAAGCTTCCATCTTCAATCCTGGAGGAGTATCGACCAATTTTTACTTATGTGTTATGCATGTGGCATCCAGCACCATCATTTGGTCTGCTAATCGTGATTCCCCTGTTTCAAGTTCTGGTAAAATGAGTCTTACAAATAACGGTATCACCATTGCTGATCAAGATGGAAACCTTAAATGGTCTACACCACCTCTGAGATCAGCTGTTCATTCATTGCTACTAACGGAGATGGGAAATCTTGTTCTACGGGACCAGTTCAATAATTCTCTTTGGGAGAGCTTTAAGTATCCCACAGATACAATTGTAATTGGACAAGAGTTATCTGTAGGGACAATGCTTTCTAGTGCTGTATCAAATGATAATTTAACAACAGGTGATTACAAGCTTGCCATTGCTGATTCAGATTTAATGTTGCAATGGCACGGGCAAACATACTGGAAGATGTCGACCGACACTAGAGTTTTTACGGACACAAATTATATGGTCCGCTCTATGGCAATCAACAGTACAGATCTCTTTCTATCTGGTCAAAATGGATCGCAGGTTGTAATCATGATGATTTTGCCACCTTCTAACTTCCGAGTTGCCAAGTTAGGTGCTTCTGGTGAGTTTGTTGTCAGCAGTTTCTCTGGCAACATGAGGAGACAGGACTTTGTGGGGCCAATCGATGGCTGTCAGATTCCATTTATCTGCGGAAGACTTGGACTGTGTACTGATGCTACGTCTTACAATCTAACTTGTTCATGCCCACCTGGTTTTTCACGAAATTCAACTATTTGTCTTCCTAGTGACGGCCAATCTTTGCCGTTGGCTTGTAATTCAACCAACGAAGACACTCAATTCAGTTCCAAAGATATTACCTATTTGAGGCTAGGTTATGGTATGGATTACTTCACTATTGATTTTTCTGAACCAATAAACTACGGTGTAAATTTGTCAGTCTGTCAAGATTTGTGTACAGCAGATTGCTCTTGCTTGGGGATCTTTTTCCAGAATTCATCTGGATCTTGCTATGCACTTGAAAATGTCTTAGGCTCCATTATTGCGAATAATGGAGATGACGATGACGATGGTCAATTGGGCTACATTAAAGCCGTAACTGGAACTGCTCCGAACATTGACAATAGTTCAAATAATCAAGCACAAGATTTCCCCGTAGTTGCTCTGGTGCTGTTACCTTTCACCGGGTTCATGCTGATGATAACTCTAGGTTTCCTCTGGTGGAGAAAATGGAAGCTTAGGAATAAAAAAGAGGTAAAATTACACCATACACGCTCGCTTTCCTCGGAAGATCTGGATGCCTTCTACATCCCAGGCTTACCTCAACGGTTCGACTACGGAGAGCTTGAAGTGGCTACTGATAATTTCAAGAGTCACATTGGATCAGGAGGATTTGGTACTGTATACAAGGGTATCCTGTCTGATAAATCTATTGTAGCGGTAAAGAAGATAAGTAATTTAGGCGTCCAAGGAAAGGAGGAGTTTTGCACTGAAATTGCAGTAATTGGAAATGTTCACCACATCAATTTGGTGAAACTGAGAGGATATTGTGCCCAAGGAAGACAAAGGCTATTGGTTTATGAGTATATGAATCGCGGCTCATTGGACAAGACACTCTTTGGCAGCGGACCTGTCTTGGAATGGCAAGAGAGGTTTGAAATAGCACTTGGAACTGCACGTGGGCTGGCGTACTTGCACACTGGATGCCAACACAAAATCATCCATTGTGACGTAAAACCACAAAACATCCTTTTGCACAACCAGTTTCAAGCAAAGATATCTGATTTTGGACTTTCAAAGCTTCTTAGTCCCGAGCAGTCCAGTTTATTCACAACAATGAGAGGCACTCGTGGCTATCTTGCACCTGAATGGCTGACCAACTCAGCTATCTCAGAAAAAACTGATGTTTACAGTTTTGGAATGGTGATACTTGAACTTGTGAGTGGAAGGAAAAATTGCTGGACTTGGTCCCAAAGTCCTTGCAACGATGAGAACACGAGTGGTGGTGCCCAATCAACATCATCATCATCAGGTTCAGGGCTCGTTTATTTCCCCTTATTTGCTTTAGAGATGCATGAACAAGGCAGGTATTTGGAGCTTGCTGACCCAAGGCTAGAGGGGCGAGTGACAATTGAAGAAGTGGAGAAATTAGTCCGCGTTGCTTTATGCTGTGTTCACGAGGAACCTGCATTAAGGCCTAACATGGTAAACGTTGTCGGGATGCTGGAAGGTAGCAACCCTTTAATTCAGCCAAGAATAGAATCTCTGAATTTCTTACGCTTTTATGGACGTAGATTCACTGAGGCTTCCATGATAGAGGAGGAAGCCGATCAGAGTGACACCATCTCTTCTACACCTGCAATTGCAAATACATCTGCTACAAATAATACAATTCACTCACATTCTTATTTCTCCCATATTTCCTCTCAACAAATCTCTGGCCCAAGATAGGATATAATTGCTGAGACATAGTAGAGTGTACTGTAGATGAAACGAAGAAAATGTATGTGTGCTGTTTGGAATTTTGTCACTACCCCGTCTCATTTCCTTATTATAAGCCTCTATGTTCAATGGTTCTGGATGAACTATATATCATTGATGGGACATGTTAAATTCAGCTCATAGCTAAACTCTATTAGCGAAAGCGCGCCCGAGGTTCCATTTGGGCCGGCCTTGCTTTTCACACGCAGGCGTATTAATTGGCAACATAAGCTTTATAAACTTCTCTTCATGTTTGCCAAATAACTTTAATTTCATATCAGATTTCGTGTTGGGACGGATCATTGTCGAGTTAACTTGCAGCATCCTAGCTTATTAATCGGCTCTAAGAACAGTTATAAACTTATATCAACGATGCTAATACAAAAGACAAATATACATATTTTATTACCTATTTTGATTAAATAATAAGTTGATAATTTTTTAATAAAATAAGTTTTTAAAATTTTCAATTCAATAACGAAGAAGGTTCTCATAACAACGGCGAGAGATTTTTTCTACGCCTACTTTCATAATAACTATTTATAATAAATTTATTAAATATTTCTATCACAAATTTAATAAACACTCGATCTATATTAATAAGAATTTTTATTAAATTTCAATTCACTTAAATAAGTTTTTATTGAACTATTTATTAAATTAATTTAATTTGACTTTATTTAGAAGTTTTAAAAATATAAATATCCAATAGAAACAAATTCTAACAATTTAGACAATTATATTATTTGAATGAAAGGGATGGAAGGGAGTGTTTTTTTTGGGTACATTAGAAAAACTTTACACGAAAATGAATAGTTTATATACACAGCTAGAGATTACCCATAATCTCTTGCCTACAAAAGTACTACGAAGGATAAAACCATAGGAACAACACAAAGCAAAGAAAGAAATACCATACCCTCAATACTCGCCTCTCAAGCAGTCTAAGAAAACTAAGGCCAATACCCTACTACATAAATTCCCCAGCACCCAAGAAAAGCCACTCAAAGATCAACAACAAACCATACCAATCAGCAAACCTATACTACATACACAGCCCGCAAACCACAACCAGAGAAGCACAACCAACTAGCATGACCCCCGAGGAAGAGGAACCACCACCAGGTAACTTGCTCAATATAACACAGAGATGGCCCTGAACCTGCAGTAATAACAATAGGAATACCAAAACATAATACAAACATAATTACCTTCCCTCAGTGTTTAGGCTGAGCTACTCCATAGCTTGCAAGATCACCTGTGAAGTGACCCTCCCTATATCCGAGGCTTCATCACGAAAGGTGCGAAGGTTCCGTTCATACCACAGGTTATACACAACAACAGAGAGGATAATGCAAAAAGTATGAAAGTCATGATTTGACATCGGGGAAGACTGGTTAAACCATTGTAAAATTGACTGGAGGTCAGGAAAGTTTAAACTGGGAAGATGGAAGTGATGGAGAGTATTGGTCCAAACCGATCGAGAGAAAACACAATGAAAGAAAATATGGTCAATTGTCTCAGAATCCATAATACACAAGGAACAACGATTGGGGGTGTGGAAAAAATGGAGCTTATCCCTAGTCAGCAATTTGTTCAAGAAAGCCAACCATAATATAATAGAACAGCGAGGACTATTCCCCTTATGCCAAACTAAAGAATGCCAAGGCACTGTCTGACGGGTCGGTCTCAAGTGGTTATAGGCTAAAGCATTTGTATACTGCTTGGAAGAGCTGGCTAGCCATTCTAGACTATCTTCCCTGGAAGGATCTGGGTTATAAGGAATGAGAGATAGTGAACGAATAGGCTCCACATTAACATGAAGCCACCTCCATTCATCGTGCCAAAAAACATCTAAGACTCGAGTATTTATGGGGAGCTCTGACCCATTAATCAACCTCGGAGTCGATTGAGCCAGCAAGATTCCACTCGGATGCCAAGGATCCTGCCAAAGAGAAGTAGAAATACCATTCCCAATTCTAAATCAAAATTGGTCCCTAAACTGGTCTCTAACAGATAAAATCTTCCGCCAACTCTAAGAATGACTATGACTAGGAGGAATAGACCAGAAATTTTTCCTACGCAAAATGATAGTGTTAACCCACTTGACCCACAACGCTTCCTTATCAGTAAAAAGAAACCAAATTCTTTTCCCAATTAACACTTTATTCCAACTGGGCAAATGTTTAAAACCTAGACCACCCTCTCTTTTAGGCCTACAGACATCATCCCAATTAACCCTAGCAACAACTCTTTTCTCTACCGAACCAGACCACAAGAAATTCCTAAGTTTTTTGTCAATATCCTTAAGGATAGAGGAAGGGAGAATGAAGATATTAGACCAGTACACCTGAAAGGATGACAATACAGAAATCACTAATTGGACTCTACCCGCATAGGAGAGATGCTTGTGAGTCCAGTTATTGACTCGACAATCAATTTTATCCAACAAAGGAAGACACTCTCGCCTAGACAGCCGTCCCGATATCAGGGGAAGCCCCAGATAACGAATGGGAAGGTGACCTAGTTTGAGCCCAGACATACTTTCAAGTTGAGGAACCAAGACTCTCATCTCCGGGGAAACAAAAAATTGACTCTTTTGCACATTCATGACCACACCAGAAACCTGAGAGAAAGTCCCTAAACAATTTAGGATAATTTGAACCGAGACCACATCACCATGACAAAATAATAATAAGTCATCCGCAAAGAGGAGATGAGTGAGCTTAAGAGCTTGACAACGCCAATGATACTGAAAGGAGGGACTGCCCCTAATAGTGACATTTAAGCTTCTAGTGAACGCCTCCATACAAATGATGAAGAGAAGAGGAGAGAGGGGGTCTCCTTGTCTCAACCCAGATTTCTCGGGGAAGAACTTTGTGGGAGCTCCATTGATAAGGATTGCATAGGCTGGGGAAGTAATACACTCCTGAATCCAAAGAATAAACTAGGGAGGGCAGCCAATAGCTTCTAACATATTCAGAAGGAAATCCCAATGAATAGAATCATAAGCTTTTTGGAGATCAACTTTAAAAGCACATCGCTTATGACTATTAGACAGATGATAATGCTTAAAGATTTCCTGGGCCAACAAAATGTTATCCCCTATTCGCCGATTCTTAATGAAAGCACTTTAATTGGAACTAATAAAACTGGGGAGGATCTCCTTAAGCCTATTTGCCAAAATTTTAGCGATCACCTTGTAAATAAAGTTACAGCAGGAGATAGGCCTATAGTCCTCTACTGTTGAGGGGTTTGCTTTCTTGGGCACCAAGGTAATGAAAGTTGAGTTAATCTCTTTGAGGAGACGCCCATGAATGAAAAAGTCTCTAATGGCCCTAGTAACATCCTCCCCAATAATATGCCAGGTATGGTTAAAGAACACCCCATTAAAGCCATCTGGCCCCGGGGCTTTGTTCGGGTTTAAAGATTTAATCACATCCCGAATCTCCTGGTTGGAAATATCGGCTGTGAGAAGACGGGTGAGATGAAATTGTGATTGGAAATATCGTTAATGTTTGACATCCTAATTTTGGAAATGGAAATGAAATTGTGAAAATTTAGTATTACAATTACTATAAAGGATTGTAGTATTATTAATGTAACACCCTCTTTAATTGCCACCTAGCTACAAGAAATTAACTTAACTGACCTTTTCTTAACACTTTTTCTTCTTATTTCTATCTTGTTAGCTATTTTTGTTTAATATATAAATGACACTTATACTAATTTTTTTAAATTTCTATTTTAAAATAAGAGGTGGCTTATACAAGAGAATAATTATATTTCAATTCAAAATTATCGATGTATTTCTTGTATATATATTATTTCTAATTTTTATTCATACCTTATTTAACATACCCTTTCAAATTTAAATAAACATTTGATGTGTAAAATTTGAAGGAATAAATATATATCACACGAATTTACACATGAGAAATTTCACTGTTGAACTAGGATGAATTTGATATCATCTTAAATTTGTAACTTTTTATGTAAGAGTAAGAGTGATATATATACAAGATGTTGATATCTTTCCTGGTGATATCAGTAAGATGCATTTTCCTTTGTTGCATTAAGACTATAGTCGGTAGATTTCGTCCTTATACTTTAAGACGTATAAAATGGGGTCAGAGGATGATAGTATTATTATGTTAGGGATGTAGTCGGTAAATCTGGTCCTCCTACTTCAAGACTTACAAAATACGGTTGGAGGTTGTTAAATAATGACATTAGTAATTGATTCAATTAATGACATTTGAAAATTAAAGTGTCATTCTAACTTGGCCAAGGATTTCTTGAATCAATAATAATCGAGAATAATGAAACTTTCTCTTTAATCACTTTAAGGTGGTGAATCATATATTGATCACTCAACTTCTTCCTTATAGTTTAAGTTATATCTTATGACTATCGGCTAAGTGATCCTTAACTAAAATAGGTCATAAGTAGTATGAAATCATAGCAATCCCTATATAAGATAACTTTAGAGATCTCAAGTCAAATGCAATCACTACAATGAGAATTTCCAAACACATATAACTAATGTTTCAAATGGAATTCTTATATAGGGTCAGTTCAATGAACTTGTTTTCTAACAAGCACCCACACATTTATTTAAGTATCTCCATACTTTATCCATGAGATCGACTACTTCCTTCATAAAAAAACATAACATGTTCTAGTTTGTTTACGCTTTATTAATGTCCTATCTTAATAGAACAATGACTAGTAGCAATTTTGAAAAAAAAAATACATAAATGCATTAAGATCTCATAATTATAATCCCATCATAAATTCATTTGAAATGTTTATTTATCCTATTGACTTTAACGTATACATTTAAAAATGTATAAGATGAAAATGCCTTTAAATTTTTTTGCCACTAAACTATAGCCAACCGATTGGTTGTAAAACATAAACCAACAATGCCCCACTTCCACTAAGCTAATAATTTAAGTATCTTATACCATATCATCATATGATGATAATGTTATTTTTAGGACAGTATTTTAATGAGAGAATTCTATAAGATTCTCCATAGCGAGCACATCATAATTAAAAGAAATTGCCTAAATACATACTTGAATCTTTGATGAGACCTTAACTCATTTCGCATGCCCAATGATTCTAATGTTCTACAGTATATTACTATCTTGAATAATACAAGGAAATATATCAGGTTCATTAAATGAAAAATATGTTATGGCTTAATTAGCAACCATTGTTATGTTGGAACCTTTCTAATCTCAAAATTATATAGTTCTAAATAAAAAATATACCTTAATCAAGATTTACTTATAAAGTTAATATCCATATAACTATGAAATCAAATATCAACTCGTACATCGAATAATGGATATTTTTAGTACTACACAAGCATATCCAATAAGAGTCATTCTTGCGCAATTATAGTTTGAACAATTAAAAATATAAACTATTGTTCTCTGTATGAGTAATATGTCTTTACATACTCCCACTATCCTTCTTTTATACATGATAAATTCATAATCATCTTTAAAATAAACCCTTTGAATTCACCATGAAAGTAAATCTTTTAATGTCTCGTAGTCTTTTAACTATACCTCAAATGTATCAATAAAGGCACTAGTTCTATTTGGATGTATTGTAATGAGATTTGAACTTTTCAAATGTCATATTACTCCCATTACTTATCTTGATAACCGTTTTTGTGTAGGTGTTCATTAAAACAAACAATTTGTTTAATATGTCTGTAAAATTGTATCCAACCTTTGGATCTTTCATAACCTTTTATTATCTGATTTAGTTCTAACCTTAGTAGATAATATATGTTTTAACTAAGTATTACATCCTAAAATTATTAACTTTATTTCTTTCAAATTCATACCGTTTCATATGTAATATGAAATCTTGTTAATTGATTGAATTGGAACTTTGAAGGTAAGTTATAGTACTAGGCTTAACTCTAAAAGAAATAAATATTGCATCATATAATATCTCATTTTGTATATTCCTCCTTTCACAAATCCATACTTTTATGGAATTTAGTTACGGAGATATTCAAAATTTTAAATCAATATTGCATTTAATACATATGACTGTATCACATAAATTTATTAATATATTTAATGAAATAAGACTATCATCCTTTTATGAATTGTTGTTCCATCCAATACACCACATATATAAATTTAACAATCCAATATCATTACCGTCCTTTTACCAAAGATTGATTTGGTTATTCTTCAACCCAATTCCTTAAGTTTCATATGATTCATAATCAAAATGATACATTTATCCTTGTATCTAACATATGATTCTCATTACATTGATTTAACCAACATGACATAAAACGATAGTCCTAATTTCTAACTTTGTATTTTTGCTACTTATGTTAAGCATAAGCCTCACTTGATCCATTATGTACAAACTATTTGTATAAATTTAGATCAATTGCTTTTACTCAACATTATATTTCTTATCTTGCCTTAAACTTTGTAATAATGTTAAATTTAAATTCAATATCAAATATTCATAAGTATGAACTAAAAATACACATAATCTCTATCGTATCATGATAGGCAAGAAAAGTCATGCAATTATTTCTTCTAATGATTAGTATTGTCATTTTATAGAAAAAAACCTTCATTTATAGTCCACATTTATGCTTTTATTTGAGTAAATTAAATGAAACAATTTTATCAAGATACAATACCTTTGAGCTCTACTCCATATAACCTGTTGCATCTTGCTACCATGATGTTGACATACATCTTACATGTTGCCATCAAAGTTTATAAGACATTAGTCAATACATTTTGTCATCCATATGATCTTGACATATCTCTAAAACTTTAACACCAAATTCTCAATAGGGATTAAAAGTAAAATTACATAATGTACGTATAACTTTTCTATTTAACTTTGAAAACTTTTCTCAAACTTAACCTATTTCAAAGAAATTAAGTTTACTAATTTGGTATTAACTATACTAAACAAGGTAAATTCCACTCATTAAAAAATACAAAAATAAGAAAAGCAAGTAATTGATTATATATCATGACTACAAATAAAATTAGGACTTTATAATATATTTGGTTACTTTTACTATTTTATTTGAAATAATAGCCCTCATTACTATTTGAAAAGACTAATATCTCTAGTAAGTTACAATATCATTTAAATTTAGTTAACCTTGTAGAACTTAACAAACCAATTAAACTTAAATTAGGTATACAACAATTTTATCAATCATATCTCATAAAACTCTTATATCCTATAGGTAACAACTTTTATCAAAATATATCTTATATGTTATTCATAACCTTGCCTTTAAATTAATATAATCATGAATCACTCATCCAAATTATACAAATTTAGTTAAGTATGACACATTAATTTAAGATAAAACATATTCAAGTTAAAAGGGCCTTGAGTCACTCAACAAAGACTTACAGTAAACAAAACTCTAGTTTCATATTTAAATTATGGAAGACAACAATTATGTTTTGAATGTGTACTTAATATTTTAACAAGGGATTTAATTTTAAATAGTCTCATCAAGCATAAAATTACATATGATAATATCAGATATATGAAACATGGAATTTTACACATTTATATATAACATATAAATAAACTATGCAACTTATGCACTCATAATTAAATTATATGCATAAAGTATCAAGTTTCATTTGATTCTAGTTATTAATTTTTATAATCTAAAATAATATTTTCAATTTGTTGGATAATTAAATTAGATTAAACACATTGATTTCTAAATAAACTAAATTTATATTCCAAAAAGAAATTTAATTTGATTTGAAAATAATTTTCAAATCTATCTAGAAACTATTTCCAGTTATCTTGATTCACTTAACAAAATTTTATTGAAAACAATTTTCAAGGAATTATGCTTCTTACTTTTTATAATCTAAATATGATTAAGATTAATAATTAAATAAATTCATATTTAAATATTAGCAAAGTTGTTTCTAAAATTAAAATATATTTTAATTGAAATTAATTAAATAGACTCTTTAAAATTAAGAAAAAAATTTCTTAAGTAACTAAGAAAATTTTTTCTTAATTAAATTTAATTGAGATAAACCAAATTTATAGTTTTATATATTTAGAGAATTATTATTATATTTTATAGAAAATGATTTTATTTATGAATAATAAGTGTCTTAATTTATTAGAAAATGTATTTTTCTAGATTAAATTTTGAAAAATTCATTTATTAATTGAGGAAAATGAGCATTCTTTAATACTTTTGAAAATAGTTTTCTTATTTATTAAGAAAAGTTTTTTTAGTTAATTAAGAAATCAATCTCTAAACAAATAATATAAAATACTTTTTTTAATTAAATTTAAAAGTGTTTTATTTAATTTTGAAATAGTTTCCTTTTAATATTAAAAATAGTTTTCTAATTAAGAAAATTAATTTATAGTTAGATTAGAAATAGTTTTCTAATAACCCTTTTAAACTTTTGCTTGATTGTAATTATTGATTTGATAAGTAACTTCATTTAAATAAATTCAACTCTTTTAAAAATTAAATTAAATTCCAAAATATTCCTAATAAAATTAACTCTTTAAAAATAATCTTCAAAAACTTAAAAACATTTTCTAAATTTATTAGGAATTTAAACCAAGTCAATCTTAATCAAATAAATTTAATTAAAAATAAGGCTTAAAAACATATAATATATAATAAAAAAATATGTAAGGAATGTCTAACGTCAGAGCATTTTTTATGATACGCATGCATTGTACGGGCTAACACAATTTTTTTAGGGGTAAAATACTTATCCAATTAATCAAATAGAGACCGAATACAAACCGGAATAATGTTCCAAGTCATAAAAGAACTAAAAGATAAAGAAGCCCTCGCCAAACGGTGCGCGGTGTGATTAAGAGTTCTACGAATCCAACAAACGCAAATGTCGAGACGAGAAGCTAACAAAGACTTGCATTCATCAACAAGTAAACCAGCTTCATATCGGTCCTCCAAATCATTTCTTCGAATAGCAAGAAATAGGGATTGAGCGTCGGTAAAAATCGTACCGTTGCCTGGATGATTATCAACAAGCCACTTCAAAGCATTGCGTAAGGCAATAGCCTCGGC
>JANKOD010000006.1:3880124-3915586 GCA_026284645.1 Erythroxylum acuminatum | reverse complement strand
CCTAAAATTCCCTTAAAATATAAAACACATAATAGTCCACTCCAAATAATTTTTCAAGCACGAAATCATATTTTTTTCCACAGAAATTACATTTAGGCACATATACCGGGAAATGTCATGAATGCATGTACAGTCAAGTTCATGTGCAATTTCACTATTCACGTGTAATGGCACGCATGAACATTTCAGAACAATAAACACCCTTAGCCCTTTCCAAATTACCATTCTACCATTCCCATCGGGGGTGGGATGTTACAAGTGCCATCTCCTATCATCCATTGTAGACCTTGCAGGACTATGTGCCATGTCGCCTTGATGCTCCGCCATATTATGGAACCCCTTTTGGACTCTAACGAGGTGGGGATATAGTTGACGTCAAAATGAAACTTAACATGAAGAACCTTGACCCAAAGGGCGTGCGGTTTGGTTATCAAGGACCATCCCAATTTCGCTAAACCATCAAGGTTTAGGCCATGATTCGGAGCCAGTTACTGTCCAAGTGAAGCATCACATTCTGCAACTGGAACCGAATCAGATGTTGTACTTGTAGCTACTACACTTACATATGACACATCACACCTTCCGTACCTACTGCTACATTATCCACCACCCTTATACCAATAGAGATATCAGGGGTGAGCGATGCGGATGAAGGAGACGGCTTCCAGCCTGGATCTGAGAGAGCTAATGGAAGAACTTATATAACAATTGTCAACAATCTGTAACTAAAAATACATGAAACACCATATGTTTATAATTAAGTTATAGGTTTAAATTTAGAAAAAAGGTATAAAATTAATTATTTTTATATTAGGTTGATTCCGTCTGGATCGTGCTCAAGAAACATGATATCCAAATTCAAGGCGAAGATTGATCCTGAAAGTTATATATGGAAGAATATCTCTCAGGCAACAAAGAAATTTTACTATTAGGAGTTTGAGATATAAGAAAATTTTAATTTTGTTTTTAATTAATTTTTATACATTAACACACGGTCATTTATAAAGTATGGGAGAGATGAGCACGTACACGTTATCGAGACTTTGTTGGTGCGATACACAAGACTGGTGTACGATTGTCTTATATTTTTGAACAAATATGAAGTCATTGGAAATAGTATTGGACATCATCTGAGGTAATGTTCATTTTAGAGCATAATTCTACCAATAGTCGTGGAAGATAGGGGGTAGAGAGTCTTCCCATACATACTAGAGGATCTATTACCCACCACAAGCATTCAGAGAGACTTGTAAGTATCTACACTTTACATTTATATTTTGATTTTTTTTACTTTGGTGTATTTCAATTTAATTTGATGTGAATTTTGGAATAAAAATATGTGTATTATGGAGAATGATAATGTTATAAATGTCTGGTTCCATATATAGCTGCGTTGTTGAGTTATTTTCTTTGTTCAACAAGGGGTAAAATATCATAAAAATAGAGAAAATTCTACCGAAATTTTTATAAATTATAATTCACTTATAACATTTTATTCTGATTCAGGAAAAGTCTATGGGCACGAAGCCTATACCCCGCCAGCTCTTTTTGCACACTCATAATAAGAAACATGACAATGTGACCTTCGTCAACACCCGATGTAGATAACTAAATGTATGTGAAATTTCTGCTTTAATATTAATGCTTAATAATTATCACTCACTAACATAAACATTGCCTTATGATATGATCAAATACAAGAAAACATTCAACGACAGTTTCAGCAATTTAAAGATGTTGATGAGGCTCAAACCTATCTTCATGTAGTGGGTGGTAGGAACCGTCGTGGAAGGATGTTCGACTTAGGTTTATTTGAAAACATATGTTATTCGCAATCATCCACGTCTAGTATAACAATATCTAGTAGGCGGTCCGCACCCAATGAAGTCTATGAGCTTCGGAGCATAGTACAAACATTGGTAACTTAGTTACAACAGTCGATGAAGTACATAGCTCAGCTCTGTAATAGGTGGATGAATTGAAGGGGAGGAGTAGCACCTCATCACAGCAATCAGAGCATCCGCAGTCACCAAATGAATAGCATACTTGTAGTCATTTCGTATGAATTACAAATATTTATTATGTACAAAATATTTTTTATTATCAATTAAGATAATTTTTACTTTATATCATAAACCAACTTTCTATTTTACCAAATTAAATGTAGAAACAAATTAAAATATTATCAACAGATAACTCATAACTGTTTAAATTATGCATCAACCATAAGATCATCAAATAAAATTTAATGCAGGAAAATTATAAAAAACATTTTTAGTAAATTTACCGACAGAAAAATATTGTTTATCGGTAAAATCTATTCGATTTGCCGACGGATAACTAATAACCGTCGATAATGTTGTTATTAACTTACCGATGGAATAACCAATTCCTTCAATAATTTTACCAACTGAAGGAGAATAACCATCGGTATATTCACCGACAGTTGCATAAA
The DNA here is from genome assembly GCA_026284645.1 of Erythroxylum acuminatum. Lineage (NCBI taxonomy): Eukaryota > Viridiplantae > Streptophyta > Magnoliopsida > Malpighiales > Erythroxylaceae > Erythroxylum > Erythroxylum acuminatum. The sequence continues at coordinate 3,913,131 of JANKOD010000006.1, read as the reverse complement.
ATATCCGTCGGTAAATTTGCGACAGACATTTTGTGATTCGTCGCAAATTATTATCTAAGGCCGTTTCTCCGACGCCTTTATCCGTCGATAAATTCTGTCGATAACTAAGCTTGTCGATGGAATATGTAGGTTTTTTGTCAGTACTTTCTGTCACTAAACTTTAGTGCTCTATAACTTACCACCCTTAAATTGATGGGCAAATAGAGGCTAGTAATAAGATACTAGAGACGTATCTTAGGTACTTTTGTAGTAAGGCTCCTCATAAATGGATTTAGTGGATTCCTTTGACAAAATGGTAGTACGATACCACCTATTATACAACCATCAATTTAACACTATTTGAGGTTTTATATGGGTATTAGCCATTAATTCAGGTTCCTTACTTAGCAGGAGGCTCCAAGAGCTTAATTATTAATTAGGCTTCAAGGGAAAGGGAAATGGCTATTGTAATGATCAAATTCTACTCATGGTGAGCTCCTCATCAAATGAAGCAACAAGTTGATAAAAAGAGAAATCATCGAGAATTTTGGTGGAGATTTAGGTGTTGCTTAAGTTACAACCCTAGATACAACACTTATTATAGAGAAGATTATCACAAACTTTCTCCACTATATTATGACCTTATAAAGTCATAGAAAAAGTAGGTAAAGGAGCTTATAAGCTATCTATAACATAAGAAGGAAGTATACACCCTATATTCCATGCATCTCATCTTAAAAAGTTCGCTTTTGATCAAGTGACTGTCTTTATAGAGCTCTTAACAAGTTTGGTTACCAAAAAACGTATTTCACATTAAAAGTCATAATAAACTCACGATACAATTCTTGATCCATTGGTCAAATGGCATAGCCGAGAATGCAATATGGGAGAATTTATTCAAGTTACAGAGGAGATTTATAAGCACAAACCTTGTGGATAAGGATTTTAAGGGGGAAGGATTATTGCAAAAAGAAAGGAGAAGAATTTGTCTAGGGGAAATTAAATCAAGGAAAAGACCTTCATGAAATTGTATGCTAAGTTACTTATATATGTATGAAACGCAATGTTTAAGTAAATAATTAGACATAATAACCAGGATATATAACCTTAATGTATTGATTGTCGCCTCTCGTAAGTAGTTATTGCAACGAACTACTTATGCAAAATTATAACATAATTCACACCTTTCTCCCGCACTTTATCTCTCTTCCCTCCAATTCTCTTTTTATTTCTTTTTCTCTCTCTTCATTCTTAGTCCATTTGTTGAGTCAATCACTCTTTATCTTAAATCCAATAACATTTAATTTCTCCTTATTTGTTGAATATATGATTATAATGTTACTATTTCTATGTTGATGATTGCTTACAGAACTGAAGAAGCTTTTTTGGATTAATTTGTGAAAACATATTACTCACACTTTTAGAGTTGAATCAAAGTTGGTGGCAATGTTGGCCAATTTTCACTAAGTAAGCCTATTCCCAATCTTTTTTTCAACTATTTCAAAATAAAATAGTGACAGTGGAAGATTTAATTCATTCAAGTTACCTTTTGGAGAGGTTTGCTAGACATCTAAAAATTGCTCAGCAGCAGTTAGACAAATAGGGAATGCTGGGTGAACTAGAAAAGTTTGGGCAAAGTAGACCATCCTTATGAGAGCGGTGAAGGGGGGGCCTCAATTAGTAGGGGAAAAACCTCAACCCTTTAGAGTTATCCTGCATTTGGAAGCAGTAGAAAAGGATAAATATAGTGATAATTTAATTCTTCGTCACCATAGTAAATAGAAGAGAAAATATAATTTATTTAAAATCAACATAAATCAAATAGATGTAGAATAAATATAAATAAATAGAATAAGTAGAATAAGAATAAATAGAATTGACACTTTATGTACATTACATATAGAGAATTGATATCTAAATAGATTAATGAATATGAAGAGTATATTATAAATTGATTGGTATTAAGCTTGTATCTTTATACAATTCTTTATGCAGTCTAACTTTATATATTAAAATAACAAAACAAATTCAATAGTAGGTAGAAAGAAATGTATATTTCTTTTTACCATACTATTGGATCTTATAGAACAGTGTTGATTCTAGTTTGATACGGGTTTTATAATTATAGGAATTGTTCTATAATCAATATAAGATCAAGCGCAGCCATTTTATAAATAACATCACATGGATTTAATAACGCTGAATTGTTTTCTTGGCAGGAACGAGTTTTGATAGAAAACGTACCTCATTGTCAAAAATATTCATGATGTTCAGTATCTTATCATTAGCCTCCCTTGTATTGCTCGACATGGACGATCTTTTTGATAAATTGATAGTTTTTTTGAATAATTATTTACCAAAAAATTCGTTTAATACTAAAAATACTAGTTACGTTTGTAATAGTAGTTGGAATGATATTAACTTCAATTTATTTCTCATCTATGTTACGCCAGGTAATTTGACATTTTAAATTTTGACGGAAGAGTACTAGAAATATCTTGATTTAGATTCAAAGCTTGAATTTTAAATTTTTAAATTTATGAGTTTTTTTTATGTTGGGTGTCATTAAGATGTCAGCATGGCCACAATAGACCTCCAAACTTACAGAAAAAAAAAAAAGCCACTTTAGAATTCTTGGACAAAATCCTAATAAAAATTTAGAGTTTTGTTAGTCTAAAATTCAACAAATACCTTAATCTCCATTTGTATTGACAAAACATAGTGTAACTATAGCTTTTGAATAAATATTATTTGAGGATTTGTCAAACATGATGGACATACCCCGTTATTGAAGTATCATATCAGAATAATAAAGACAAGAGAGAATTTAACATTCTTATAGTGTGTTCAAACATTATCTAATGGCTTTTTAATGACTAAAACCTCCCGTACACCCAATCAAACACAGCCGAGTCGAAGCAATAGGGTGTTGTGTCGAGTGGTTGTGAGCTGTGACACGTCCACATGACAGCACGTATTTTGTCTTAAATGGTTCATTGCAAGGTGTAACGTCCCTAGGAACAGATGCCAGACCTGAGAGTGCTGCAAAAACTGGATCGTCTCAGAACCCTTTAGCCCAATTGTTATTATCGAAACAGTGGATCCATTGCATTTGACAGAGAGCAACTGAATTCCCTTTCCTCTGGTAGAGTGAACATTGAACAATCGTATCTTTACCATTCCCTTCCCAAAGAACAATTCCAAGCTCCAAAATTCTAATAGGGTAGGACAATTCCAAACCACCTTGCATATTAAACAAGATTTGGACCGTGGTTGGGAGATATGATGGTAAGCCCGAACTGGAGCACGTGAAGAACCTTCACGTCATGATCCTTATATGTTCCCTCCATGCAAAACACAGGCGCCACCACCAGTTTTTATGGGACAGGTTAATGCTGGGTTTGTCTTGTCTTTGCCTGGGCTCATTAGCTGGGTTTGGCATTATCTGAGATGTTGACACCTTAAACCACTGACACTTATAGCCCAGCCCAACAGCCCATCGGATAATCATCCTCTGCACAGCAACCAAAACCTTTCCTTGCTTAAGAGTGGAATTTGGAAACGTCCTTCATAATTATACCATTCACTCATGCAATGTGGCTTCCTGCCAACTAGATACTGAGTTATAGATCCAAGAATTCTCATTTTTCCCTTTAAATTATGATTGGACCTACTCATCATAAATACTTGAGCTTCCATTTCTTGTCCTACTCTACTCTCCTGTTCCTCAGCTTTTCACCGTTTGTTCTGTTTTGATTTCTTCAGTAATATTTATGAGAGACTTTCCTTTGCTAGGACTATGTCTCAGTGGCATCATTTTAGACTTTTAGTGGCCCACTGCGTCACTGACTTCTTTGTATAGCTGCTTTGCTCGGTTGTTTAAGATATGGTGAATTCCTCGTAATTCAGTCATTACCATTCCAGTACTTAGCCCCTACTGTAATTGCACTTTCGAGATAAGAACAACTGAAAGTAGGGACAGGAAATTATTGGAATTACATGTTACTGCACACTGTCTTCTTCCAACGAGTAAGGTGCTGCATCATATAAGCACTAACATAAATGAGTCCTTCCAACGAGTAAGGTGCTACATCATATAAGCACAGCACTACCATAAATGAGCCTCACAACCATATCTGAAAAGCAAACTCAGTTTCTTCTACAGAGACTCACCACTTCATTAACTTGACGTCCTCTGGCCCGTAGAATGATAGTAGGTTAATAAAACTTACGTGGTACTTGTTCTGGTAAGTCTGTACTATCTTATTCAAATGCTCACCCCGGTAAAAAAATTTAGTCTGATAAAGCCACCAACTTTGAAACAATTTTAATACTTTACAAATAAAGGAAGCGTAGTCAGAGCGACGTTGCCAAAGTCGAAGTCCTGTTTTACGGAGATGCTGCAGCACATAGCTGTTTACCACTCGACTTCACATGCATACTCGTTTTAGCGACAGCGAGTGAACTAGATACATAGTATATTAGGTAGATTAAACAGTCACAGATGACTTTATTATAAGCTCATAAGGTCAAGCCTAGTAATTACATTAATATTCTTTCATGACTCTCATCCATAAGAGACGAAACTAAACTCAAAAAACAAGAATAAGAGGTGAAAGTCATTAGATGTCTGCATTATATATCTCGTGCTTGGTTTACCTAGACCGTAATTTGGATATATGTCTATGTCTATGTCTCCCTCATCTCTTTTTTTTTAATTGCAAGCAACTTTAGAAGATAATATACTCTGTAGGTCAAAAGAGAGAGCTTTGAGGAGTTTAAAGATGGTGGGGTGATGATAAAAGAAGAGAAGAGATATTCACTGGAACCAATTGCCACCACCTCTTTTTTTAACTCATCATCTATAGTCTATACCTGACCATTATCTTTCCCTTTTTTCTTCTTTTTGGGTTGAAAATACGCTACAGTCCAATTCTACTAACTACCAAAAGCAAAGAACAAAAGATCAACAAAGACATGACAAACAAAATCAAAAGATATTGTCCCCCAGTTCAACACTCCTTTGCTTTTCACCTTTTCCCCTTTTTCTGCCTGTGTTTTTAATCGATCTAATTGCTTCTAAATCCTCTTTTAATCTCCTCTTATGCATCCTTTGTTTTTATTTAATCTGGTTAATGCTGCTCCTTCCTGTACTTTCTTTTTGCAGGTCTTGTTCTTTCTACCCCCACTAAAAGCACCATAGCCTGTACAAAAGAAACACACCTCACGAGGTTTCGGTGCAAAATGTGATACTTGCAGTTTTAACAAATCAATCTAAACTAAGTCCACTTATGTCACTGTCTATAACTAGAACAGTAGACATGAACAAGTCTTTTACTGCTATACTCTCTCAGTCTTTGGTTTCTCCAAGCTATACGTAATATGTTTAACATGTCAATAACTACCAAACCAATACCGTTTACAATAATTGTCAACGTGAGCCCGCCGAAATGAGAGTTTTGTACACACTAGTGTTTCTCCGGCATTCACGGTACATCAGAGGATTTTGATGGAATAGTTAAACGGGGTTCAGTAGGTTAAGCAATTTATTAAGAAATCTAGATAGTTGAGTTATTTAAGATTGCAAGAATAAAGCCAAGTCATGATTCCCTTTGATTTTATAGCCCTAGAAAGCACATGCAGGCCTTCTTGAATAAAAAGTGGAGCTCTGCTGACTGCTATATTTCTACTTTGCAGGCATTTAAGATTGGTAATGTGAACTATGTGGCCACTAGCAATTATTTGAATTCAATTTTTTCGACGAATGTTTACATGCTCAGTGTACAGTGGCCATTTCTTTACTCTTCGGCTACGTGTGAAATCCTATCGGAGTTCCTTTCACCATCAAGGGTGGACTGGCTGTGCATTGACTTTTCCTACACTGTCTCCGAGTCCTTACCTGCTTATTGGCTTTGTGTCCCCGAATCGGACGGGTTTCGCATAGAAGAAACTAGAAAGATGACGGCATGGTTTATAGGTAGGACTTGGAAGACTGTGTAACGGGAATTAGAAAGCGTCAAGAAATGGACGGTGAAGTAAGAGCAGGATAGGTTTTACTACTCCATCCAGTCTCATTCATTCAAATTCAATGGCCAAGCATTGTAAAACACCAGCCATTCATACATATAAAGATCTATTCCAACGAGGTCAAACTCCAAACTGCAATATTGGTCAGAAAATAGAAAGTTTAGATAATCCATCAGTGGCCGACAACTTGTTCCTCACTTCACATGCAAACAAAATCCTCCCTTCTGATCATACACATTTTCGTTTCCATTTTCCCTCCTTCAGGTTTCCCTCTCACCAACCTTTTACTTTCTCTTTTTCATGCACTAGACACTGGACACATGTGGGCATGTAGATTTTACAAGACCTACTTGTGTTCAATTTTGTTGGGACTCGACGACACTGCATAATTTTTAGGTAGTGAATGAATATGGCCATATAGGATCTTTATTTATATAGAATATATGTTACATTATACCATGTTGGTACTAAAAGATGACATTAGTTAGAAACAAGTGGGGCATAAGAGAACATATATTATGTTACTGCAAGGGTCTCTTCATTGCTTTTCTTGTTCATGTTCTTCAACTTCCTGCCTGGTAAAATGCCAACTATCTCTGCTTCCAAATCCCATCTTTACTTGGAAGGATCAGATTTGGACTGCACTGAAACGCAGAGATTGTAGGCAATTTAACTTGTTTACTTAAAAAGGAACACAAGGATTATTAGCCCTGCAACGCTAGTCCATTTTGAGGAAAAGGAAAAAAAATAAAAGGAAACAGATGAATTTGATGCACTAGCGAGTGCTACTGTGAAATTCAGCAGCTGCATGGTTTAAGCTCTGAACTGCTCTGCCCTTCTTGGACAGAGGCTCTGATGAAGATGACACTGATGATGCCACAGACCACGCACCGTTTGAGCTATCTGGGCTAAAGGACATATCTATTACACCTTTTGGGCTGCTTGTCATTGAACCCCACTTGCGTTTGTTTGACTGGTTGCCATGGTCTTTTGGTGCCAATTCCATAATTAGCTCACCGCAATCTGCTACTTTATCCTACATACAAGTGACAAGCTTGCATGATTCAGTAAACGTACAAAGATAATAGCTTTCTAGTTTAACATGGCAAGATGAGACTGAAATTTGAAGTACGTTACAATGACTTGATACCTTTTCGATTCCAAGAATTCCCAATAGCTGGTTTTCATATTCAGTTCCAATACGAGGCTCTACATCATTAATGACATGCAGAATCGTCGCAGACGCAATTACAGAGGGCAGATAATGCATTGACCTAGAATCTGCAGAAATCCAATGAAGTCAAAGTTGAGAACAAATCCTGGTATTGTTTTTAACATAAAATAACCTGATTAATCATCAAGAAAGGCAAAGGAAACTTTCTGACGGCTTACCTGATATGATACAGAGAATTATACGCTCGCACCTCCTCAGAAATTCCCAACAGGGATAGTCCTTTAAACCCAGCCTCCTCGTAATATAATCAAGAAACGATAATGGGGTAACAGGATTCATTTTCCATCGAAGAGTAGAAAGAACCAGAATCTCCATTCTCTGTATGGTTTTATCCTCAAACACATACCTACTATCCTCCACCTACACAAATCAATGAAACCCACATTAATCCGACTATCTACCCTCAAGCAAAGCTTGAACTTTACTATACATTAATCAAACACATATATATCTACCTGAAGGTCCGTTAGAAGTGGAACTTGGGTCTCTTCCACTTTAGCAGCAAGCGAGATACAGGCCACAGCAGTGAGCTGCGTCATCCATGGTTTATCTGCTTGAAGTTGGAAACTGAATAGGAATCTATCAAGATAGTTCACTGCCAAAACTGCTGTAAGAGCAGTGAAAGAATAGTACGTGTTGACCTTAAGCATCCGCTCTACTGCTTCACGGCGAGCCTCGGCAAGAGATGGATTATTCTGTAAGTTTTTGCACAGTTGGTTCTGTTCTTCTTTAGAAAACAAAGTGGAGAGTTCCTGATCGTCCCAAGACAAGTCCTGCTCTAGTAAGATTGGAAAAGGGCTTCTGTTACTATTATTGTTGGTGGAATAGGTCTCTTCTCCGTCTTCCTCCGAATTCTCGTCCGCAAAATAGGGAGCATCACAAAGAAAGGTAGCGTTTTGTTGGTATTGAGGTTCCTGTAGCGCACTTGGTTCACGGTGATGCTTAGCCATCTTCTTCTTCGAAGAAGAGGTTCAGATCTTGGTTCATAACAAAGAAGATGATGCGAAGGTGAACGGGGAAGAGAGGGCTAAAACAGGCCCAGCCTCAACAATCTCTCAAGTCACCTTCATTGGAGCAAAGAAGAGGTGGTGAGCAACAGTAACTCAAAAGGTGAGGAGGAGACTCTGCGAAGGAAGGTGCTTGTGGGTTTGGAGCTTTTGGATGGGTCTTATTTGTTTATTGGGGAACGTCTCGTTTCTATCGTCCCAGTCCTGAATCATGGGCCATGCAGCTCAATTACTCGACACGTGACACTTGTACCCGATACTGCATGGTCCCACGATGTTTTTTTTTTTTTACTTTTGTTATTTTTCACCTCACTTTTCACTCTTCAGCAATGTTTTAAAATCAAAAATAAACTGAAAAGAAAATTTATTAAAGTTTAAAAATTGAAAAGTAAAGACTTTAAAATATGATTAAAAAATACTTTTTATTTATCAAAAATTTTAAAATTTAGTTAAAAAAGAAATTATTAAATAAAAATTATTTTAATTTATAAAAAATAACTGATTAATAAATAAAATAATCAATTTTTATTAACAAAATTTATTAAAATAAATCAAACTAAAAATTTAAAACTAAATAAAATTTTTACGACTACACTGATTAAACCAATTGAATTTTTAGGAGTTACATTCACGTAAAATAAAAACATACCAGGAAACTCCCCTTTTTAATAATTTGGGCATGTTAGTTAAGAGATGTGCAAAAAGGATAATTTGGAGATTTTTGTGTTTTTGTTGCATGAGTGACCATATATGAGTTTTCTTTTCTTTTTTTTTTTTGGGGTTGAGATTAGGGTATCCATGGGTGAATTCAATGACTAATCTCGGGTTCGAGTCTCGGCAGCGGTAGTGTGGGAGTTCATCCAATGTGGTGACTCCTTGTGCATACCGAACACTGGGTCGCCTTTCCGAGAAGCTGGCTGGGATCAAACCGTGATTTACCTCCCTCACACAATGTTGGGCCGGAGTGTGGGGGCGCCTAAGGTGGGCGTTCCACTTAAAGTGAGTCCAATGACTAATCTCTTCGTTGATTTATAGGCACCTCACAAAATTAGACAGCTGACCCAAAAATTCAAGGCTACTTCGTAGCCAAAATCAAGGATCTTCTCTTGTTCTTTTTTTGTTAATTGCATACTAAATACAATTTTGAGATACACCCAATGGTTTATATATTAAGTCATCCAATATGTTATAAGCTAAAAATCGTGTTCTTCATCTTTTCTAACTTTAGAATTTTAGTTTCCCCTCTTTGTTCGTCTGATTTTGGGTTTCAGGCGTTCATAAGGAAGTTGAATTTCCGCAGGCGGGATGGCTATGCCAACACAGAACCCAACGCCTGAAAGTACCCTCTCATCCCTATTGAGGACAGAAAGCAAATTTATTTGGGAAATGCTAGCTGGCAAGAACCCTGTAAAAAGGGTTTCTTTAACCGGTGATTTGGGAGAGAAGAGATCTAAAACCAGAACTAAGAAATTAGAAAATTGAGAAACGACGAACAATAATCATATTCAAATGATTAAGTCATTAAAAAGGGTTTAAGCAAATTCTTTAGCACATTTTTTATATAATTGTGGAATCTCGAGATGGTACTAATTATTCATTAAACCAATTAGGCTTTTTTCTTTCTTTATTTTTGTGTCACATGTATTAGCTCAAAACGGGATTGAAGATTAGGTCATGTGGTAGAACTTTGGCAATAACAATTCTGGAAATTCAACCATGATTTGGAAACTTCGATGGCAGACTAAGATATAATGTTATTAATACACTAGACGTCGGCTCAAAGTTCTGGACTCTTGTCCTCGTCCACTGCTTTTCCACAGATGGTTTCTTCTGATGCAAGCAATATCTTCATTTACATAACATAACAAAGAGAAGGGGATCCTTTACAAGTTAGAATAACATAACAAAGAGAAGGGGACGTACAGTTGATATCCCCCTCGTATCTTTACAAAACGGAGATCCTTTACATTAGTATTGTTGACTTTAGAGATTATAAAAGCACCGAGCATAAGATATAGATATTATGTGCAGGGTTAACATATTTGATAATCGAAATCATTGTGAGATTTGGCCTCAGATTTAAGATACAGTATACCTTCATTGCTCTGTAATAGTCCATGCATGACACTGTAATCCCACTAGTAGTTGCCGGACATGTTAAAAGAAGAAAACAACAGAACTCTCTACTGCTAAAAGCCAGAGAAGAAGGTGAGTGGCATGAATAGTTTAATATATTTGAATGGCTTTAGTTTTAGGTTCATTCTTTATTGTTTCCAAGATTGAAGTCGAGGCAAGTAACACAACAAATTTGGACAAAAACTACTACACTTCCCAATGTAATTTACGGTCTCAACAGGACAACTCAATTCCTTGTTTTTGTTTCGTAAGTATGTTCCCCCCGGAACTCTCTTCAGCAACCTACAATCCATAATAACGTTTGGAAACACACAAAGATTTCTGTACGTGTGTGTTCGTCTTCCTTTGTGATTTGTTGGTTCATGGAAATTTTAGCAGTACTGTAGGCGGTGTTTATCCACCGGGACGCGTGTAATTATTTTTTTCCCCCTTCTGATACGTTGCTTTCTTTTCTAGCTCATCTTTTATAGGCTCGAAGTCCAAGAAATGGAGCCAGGGAAATGTAGATGTGGAGGAGAGTTGTTATGAGAGGACGTAAAAGAGGGTTAGTGCAAGCAGGTGAGACGGAATCAATGGAGGCAGGGATCAAGGAGAGTGTGGTGGTTGTGCTTAATTGGCTTCCAGTTCACTAAACAAAGTAAGATTCAAGGGAAACAACCGACTGTAAATGATGAATACTGCTGTTGTACACGCCACTGTTCTTTTGGGTTTCCTTGTTTTACTTCTTACATGATCATCATCTCAAGTATATATAGATATATATATTCCACTTCTGACTCGAGTTCCTGAAAACCATCAATCACAGCTAGATACAAAGTCCACACACTTGTCTATACTTAATCTGATCACACCAAGTAACGGATCCCAGATAGTTGATCCCTCCATTAGATTGTTCAGTTCCTAGGAAAACTTTCACCTATGGCAGGACATGACATGATTAAACATGAAATCAATTAGCTTAGTCACTTGAAGACAGCTAAGGACTTGCGCATACATTACTAGGAAAACTCAATGATGAGTTATTGGATGTTTAGAGAGTGCTCACATGGAATTCTAGTCCAGCTGGAGGGAGGACCTTCCAGTTGGGAGCCCACAGTTCGAAATTGTCCTCAGTCGGACGATAAAGTTCGTCAAGTAATCATAACTTACCATACAGATCGTGATCATCATTGATGCATGGCAACTACTCGAGATATTGTGATCTTTGTTTGTGACTCAATGACAAGGAGTTGACCATCTTGCTGCTGACTCACGACTTGCAGCTTTTCTTGCTTTTAGCCTTCATCCCTCCCCATCTAAATAAATGCATACGCAAATTTACAGCAAAAGTTGCCTCATTTGATCTTAATAACTCTGATAAAATTTATTACTTAAATTCCTTAGCTATGGCCGTCACGACTTCCAATGTTGTAGTCTCGAATTGGCATTGATGGCCTTTGCTTCGCTTGTCTACCCTCCAAATAGGATCGACGATTAAAGAGAGAATGCAAAGTAGTAGACTACATGATTACACAAGCATGACACTGCCAACACCAAGGCGTGCACATTTCATTTGCTGCTCAATGGTGTTTTCTGTACCACGCGTGCTTTGACCACTTAGAAACAAGAAGAAAAATAAAATAGAGGAACTGATTAAACACAAATACTTGACAAGTTCAGAGCCACTCATGACTCAACTACTAGTCTGGCTGGAAGAATCTTACCTTATTGGTTAATGATCATTACTTTGTTGTTGGTTAAACTGCGTAGTACAGGAGAAGTGGTAATTCTGTGCACCCTTCCTACTTTTAATCTACCAACAGCCGTGAATCAAATGGGACATGTCGACCAAAGAGCCAAGTTTGTCTGGTTAGACATTAGGACGCTATAGGGTGCACTTTTAAAGGATGGTAGGGGTAGAGATCCAAGGGTCTGGCATGGGCACTTTTGACCAATGTGATCCAAGAGAAATTAAACCTCATCTGGATCCACACTATTTTCTTACTACACACTAATATATCCCTCCTACCGAATGGGGAACAGGCAGTTACTGTAAGCCTGCAAAAGAATGCGGGCACAAAGTCATCAACGTTGAACTCCCGTCAATCATTTTCCTTGTCTTCATTTGTAGGGAAGTGCTAGTCAAAGATTATCTACCACATTGACAGTTGGAGAGATATAGGATACTAGGCAATGACCTAGTATCATCACAATGTTGTCCATATGCAAAACATAGAAAATATAATATCACAATGTTCTCTAACTAATACCAGAATTACATCTTAGGTACTATTGTTGATGCAGATCATCAACTGCTACGTTTGAAGTGTTCCCGAATGAATCTTTCTGCATGGGATGGATACTTATCTCTGATATATGCCCGCAGACACTTCTGATAAGAAAAGTCTATCCATCCACCATCAGTTCTTACAACAAACATGCACCTTGACTGTCTAAATTGGGGGTGACGGTCAACCTGCCGTATGACAAGTAGAAGCAGTGAATTGTCTTCTCATAAACGAAGCACGTACAAATCACACAATCATTCAAGAAGTAACGAACAAACAGGCAAAGGACGAAGTCATGAGAACTGATTTAAATTCTTGACATATTTGCAATGCGCATTAATTGTAGAGACGCAAATTTGTTCCATGTGACAATGATATGAGACTGACTGCACGTCACTGGCATGAAAAAGAACGGAAATGAACAGTCATGATTAAAGGAATAAGAACCGACAAAAAGCCACCGTTTTGCAAACCAAACAAATGTGAATAAAAAATGTATCAGATTTCCAGGATTAAGGTGCATGTGATGAAGTGAAGAAAAGCAACAAGAGGACAGGCATCTACATAACTTTCAATGGCTATACTAGACATATCACTAGGTGGAAAAGAGTAGAAAGTGACAAGATAAACGAAAGGTCTTGAGAATTCAATGTCGAAGAAAAAAGAACCACCATATTTAATCAAAGTGCCTATCTTGTGGGGCATATACTCATTAGGTGTTGATTTCGAATACATGTTTCCTTCAGATAAATCATCCTTTGTGGAAAGATTATAACCACAACAGTTGAACAATTAATCGAGGAAAATTACCTCTATAAATTGCAAGATTCCATAGAGTGCGAACTTAGGGAAAAGCAAATTAGCTATGTAGCCTCAAATACAAGATCATTCAGAACGATTAGCAATGACAAATATAAGTTAGGTAATGACTTACAATGAACTTTTATAGACTAATTTTGGGCTTTTGTTTGAAGACCGTCGTGTGGCCCGGACAAATCTTATATTGTGCTTGCATCCAAGTTATTTCTGCTTTAAAATTTTTAGTCGTAACAGAAGAATGAGTAAAATACTAAGAACACTCTCAGAGGAAAACTAAATAATTGGATATGATTTAGAGTATGTAGCATGACAAGAACTTGGTGAATAGGTGCAAGTTACACACCGATGGCAACCTGACTTGGGTTGTTTTATTAGAAGATTTACTTTTAAACCAGCAATTAAAACCACTCAGCAGCAGAACTATGGGACACAATCCAGGTCTTGCAGTTGGTACAGCAGCCAGGCAGAAAGGTTATAAAGGAATTTGATTTCCATCAAACTATGATGCAAAAGAACTTAAAGTCTATAAGAGAAATAAGAGATGAAAGATTAATCAATCAAAATAAGAGATGAAAGATTAATCAATCACAAACTTTAATTTGGTAAGATGAGGATTGGGAATTGAGTTGACAAAGACAAAGGTTGAAATTCAAATTGTATTAGGATTCCATATTACATAAGTAGTAGTAGTATTATGTTATTCTATTTTAAACATGTTATCCTAGTTGTATAGGACTTATAGGATTTCCATTATAATAGGATTTAAATTAGAAACCCTTTTCCTACTAGAATAAGGATTCTAAGAACAATATATATGAGTGTACTCAGCCTTTCATTAATAACAAACAATATGAAATTTTTCTACAAACTTGAGTTTTCAACTAGAAAGTGTAATGCTTTCGTCTAAGAGTAATTCTTAGACCCTATGAGTAATTTCTCGTTTCCTACTATCCATTCTTTGTGTTCTTTATGAAATTCCAGTCATCTCAAACCTAAATTTTAGCTATATTAAACCCTAAAATCCTAAACCTAAATTTCCAGCAATCAAACTTTAAAATTCTAGCTATACAAAATATAAAAATTTTGCATCCCTAGCCAAAAGTCAACCTTGAAACCTAATATTCCAGTAGCTTAATATTAGTCATACTTCCTAATTTTGACCTTTTAGAAACTAGTTAATAATTCTTCTATTTGTCTACATCAATTTGGTATCAGAGCTTTGATTCATAATGGCAATACGTAGCCATATAGAGGAATATTCAGCGATATGATAGAACCTATAGGGGAGAGGATGACTTAGACATTGAGCACAATAGGAGAAGGAATAAACCGGTAGTGTGGAAGGTGTATTCTAGAAGAAAGAACAATGGGCAGAAGGGCAGTGCAGGAGGGCAGCTAGTATTAGCTAAGGTGGCAAAGTAGTTAGCTAACGGAATGTACTGGGGAGGGGAATATTTTGTAGGGGGAGAGAGAGGAGAGATTAAAAAAAAAAGTGAGGAAAAATTGGGACAGCAGAATACACATACCTACTGAGGAGCAATTCTGCTCGGGTTTTAGGGAGGAAATACTGCTATAACACTGTAATGAGCTATATACATTACGGTTAATTGAAATAATACTGAAATCTCTAGTGTTCTAAAACTAGAGTTCTATCACGATCAGACAACAAACTACACTTGATGGTAAGGGTGGAGAAAGTGAAATCCAAAATGAAGAGGCCAACACTAATCAGCAACAAATGGGGTTAGAAAATCAATGCCTATTGAGAGATCTAAGACAAAGAAATCAACCAGCAGCACAGAGCACACGTGAGTCTTTAGAGGCCATGATAGAGTCAAAACACACAACGAACTCAACGACATCACTAAGAAAGTTCATGTTGAAACCCCTAATTTTGCAAGAAAGATGGATCTACACTTGTTCTTAGACTAGACAGTAGAAATGGAAGATTTATTTGACTGATACCACATATCAGAAGATCGTAAAGTTCGATTCGCAAAGATGAAGCTAGTTATACATGCTAAAATCTAGTGGAGATCGGTAGAGCATAAACTTTGAAAAACAAGTCAACCACCAATTGTTGATTGGGAAGAGATGAAGCTGAAGTTATCAGAAAAATACTTACCATTTCATTATCAGGAAAATCACCAAGATCCTCACAACCCTTAGATAAGGGATTATTTTCGTAAATAAATACATGGAAATATTTGATGAACTTTCTATCCGATGTGAAGGGATGGAGTCGGAACGACAACTTATATCTCACTAAAAAAATGGCTTTAAGGGCAAAAATTCACTAGGAGTTGATAATGAAAAGGATTTTGTTAGCCATGGGCCGAAACCATTACTGGTTTATCAAAGGAAGAAGAAGCAAAACGCTGAGGTGGAGAGAGAATGATGAGCTGGAGAGTGAGGCATGCATGCTTAACCGTTAGGGAGAATAAGGGAATGATTGTGTGGGGTGTACGGGTACTCTAGGAGGAGAATATAAGTTAGTTAGAAATGATGAAGAAATCATCTTTATTCTTGATATCAGTACATTGTACGGCCTTTGGCTGGGGAGCTATAGCTCTACAGAGTCTTATCAATACAAATTGTCTATTTTCTGGAAATTCCCTATCCTTACTCTATCAGATTTACAGCCTTAAAGGTGTATATCACTTAGCTTTATGAGTGAAACAATACTTAGGACAACAACTAAAAAGTTTCAAAATCAAGCCGACAAGTTTGGCACGAAGAGAACTACGACGGTGCAAACTTTTGAACCAGCACCCAATGCATCAAAATCTGCACCACAAAACAACTACGAAACTTCTCAAGGAATTGAATTTAAAGGCAAAGCCATAGCTGAGACTGGGATGAAAAGAGATAGCAATGACAACAAGTGCTTCTGATACAATGGGAGGGGCTTATTTGTCTTGCATCAAACCATTTGACAAGGAAAGGACAACCACAGTTTAAGTGATCTTGCTAAAGCAGCTCAAAAGCTTATGAACCCAAAGAAGGAATATAGAGAGATGAATGAATTGAGACCAAAACTTTTATGCTAAGTGGCTTGCAACCATAGTCTTGGCCTCTAGCACTTTCTATATCTGTGGACCTCAAAAGGATCTTATACCTTGTTTAATAATCAATCTATTTGAGGTTGGATTCTCTCAAAAGATGCATTGATTTGTGAATATAGAGAGACCTTTGAACCAAAAATAAATCTATAGTACTTATTTACACAACTCAAGTTTATTCAAGCAAGAAATATGAGAAATAATTAATGATGGGCTTAAAATATACTATGCCACATAAGTCACATGTGATTAGAAAAAGCGGAAACTATGACCATAAATGCAAGGTTTAAAGCAATCTGATCATTGAGAAAAGTGAATCACCTTTATGCATAGAACCAAGAAACACACACTACTACACCACAACCCCCTACCCTTGGTCTATTTCCTCTTCATTCACCTATGGTTTCCCCAGAGAAAAAAGGACGTTTAAACCAAGTATTATTGTACAATCTCAGCTCAACTAAACTAATCATAAGTTCCAATATTTTTAGGATTGGCTACAGGAGATTCTTTGCTTCATTCGTCTTTGTTGTCGATCAAGTAACTCCTTAGGCAACCCAACCCAAACCCCAACAAGTTTTAGTGCCATCTCTAAACCTTCTTAATTTTTAACTAGTTTGACGCCCTTATTCACGTTTTCCAATTTTAGTTCATTAACCAAACCTTTCAAATCAAATGAACTTAAGAAAATAAGACAGAGAAAAATGAATAAGGAAAGATAACAAGGGTGGTTAATACCTAATAAAATTAGAAAATTCTAGTGGAAACAAATATTTTTTGAGTAGCTTCTAGCCACCCAACACAATAATATATACTGACTAAACAATTGATTAGAGGCTCAAAGTTGAAGAAGCTATGATATGAAGGAGATGGTGACAAAATGGACTGAGAGATAAACCTCATACCAGAAGGATTTGAACTAATAAAAGAACAATTATTGATCAAAAATCATGAAATCAGTTTGATAAGCAGGATTGAGAAAGCTTTGTATAGCTAATTCAAACAAATAGAGAAGAAATAATGAGGATACAGATATCTTATCAAACCTTTAAATTTCCCTAAAATGGAAATTTTGAAAAAAGGCAATTGGCTGCACAAAGTTCCAATAGGGAAAACTCAAAAGAAACTTTGACTAGATTATATAAAGAACAAGTGGAGTAGCTAATCTAAACACAAATCCTCTAATACAGAACAAGCATAAAAACAACTCACCATTATAAAATCAAGACCACATCCAATTTTATCCTCGGAATTTGGATGATGCCGAAGAAGCTTCTCTATAACAACTTCCTCATCTTCAGCAGTTAGACACTCCCCATCCATATACCTTGAAGATAAAGAATAAAAAAAATACGCACACTTTATATGCCTTTCAAACTAATTACGAACCTTGCACAAATTTCACCAAGCTAGAAAAAATATATATATATATATATATATATGAACTTCAAAAGGGTCTTTCTCCAAGTGCATATGAATGGAATAACAAGTAAGGATTAGGTGGCTCAAGGCTCATAATACATATTACTTGAATACAGAATCAGTAGCTACACTGGAAACTCAAAAGTCAAACCAATAAATAATGACGTAAAATGGTTATCTCCATAAGTTTCCCATTTCTATAAATTTTTTGTTTTTATAAGTTTTCTACTTGTTTGGTTTCCTATTTGTATAATTTCTTACTTATTTTTGTTTCCTATTTTCTTTTGGATCAGGGTTATTTTGTCATGCTTCTAAACAAGCCTTCTAAATGTAAAATTAGACATTCAATCAATAATAGTCTCATATTTAATTGACTTTAAGCTGTCTCCAATAATGAATTCTCGTGTTTCTTCAAATAAAATGTGTTACTTAATTGTTCTTTGTTTCTCGCTACATCAGTTGGTATCAAAGCGTGTTGAATCGCTCCCTCTATGGCTAGTGACAGCAACAAAGACACTAAAAATAACCTTAATTCAGAAGATCAGAGGGAGTCACTAAAAGAGGTGTAGCACAAGATTATCCAACAATTGGAAGCGCATTTCAAAGAGATCTTGGAGTGGCTCGGTGCAATTAACCCTCTTGCCAACATGGATAAGGATGATGATAAAGATCGTGTTAGGGAAGTACAAGCCCAGAAAGCACCCTATTCAGAGGCTCATTCCTTTTGGGGTTGGAGGAAGCTTGCCTACAACAGTAAATCAAAGTCAGATTAAGAGTTCTTGTATGATGAATCACATAGCCAAAGAGATCTTGATAACAGTTTCAAGTTCCAAGTAAATATTTTTGTTTTCAATCGGGATTTTAGTATTGAAGGATTTCTTCATTGGATCGCAGACATTGAGCGATTCTTTGATTATCATGAGATTCCAAAGGAGAGGAAGGTAAAGTTGGTAGCTTATATGTTGAAGGGAGTTGTCTTTGCTTGTTTGGAGAAGACCAAAGAAAGGAGATGTGGTGATAGGAAGGATTCAATTCAGCCTTGCATGCTGATGGAACAGAAGATTCAAAGAGATTTTTTACCCCCGAATTACGAGTAGATTTTGTTTTAACAGGATCAGGGATGCACAAAAGGTTCTCAATCTATGCAAGACTACTAAAAATTCGTGAGGTTATGTCGACATAATGATTAACGATTTGGAGTTTTGTAAAAGCTTGAAATTTGACATGAAAGGTGGAATTGTTGGCTCAAGAGAGGCAAAATTGAGTCTCCCCATAGAAGTTATATGAGAGAAGCTTCTGGAGTTTCTATATAAAGGATGAAGGCCCTGTTAAAACCTACTCCACGTGAGAATAGTTTGCGGAATGAGAGGTTGCAGGTAAGCAAAAGGTGAACAAAAACAAAGGAAGTTTCTAAGGAGAACAATCCCTATCTCAAGCCTTGATCTAAAGTTTGTTATCAGTGTCAAGAATCGGGACATTTGTCAAACTTGTGTTCTACTTGTTTTGGTTTCTTATTTTTATAAGTTTTTTACTTGTTTTTTATTTTCTATTTTCTTTTGGATCAAGTTTGCTTTGTCAAACCAATAAATGTCTCCTAAACATTGTACTAGACATTCAATCAATAATAATCTCATATTCAGTTGGCTTTGCTTCTCATGAAGACAGCTTAAAGTTAACTGAAAGAGTATCATTGATTGAATATCTAACACGATGTTTAAGAGACCTATTTATATGCTTGATAAAAACAAATTTAATCCAAAAGAAAATAGGAGACAAAACAAGCAAAAGAACTTATAAAAATAGGAAACCAAAACAAGTAGAACTTATATAAATAAGAAACCAAAACAAATAGAAAATTTATGGAAATAGATGTTCCACGTCAATTTCTTCTACTTGATAAAAACTCGTCTTTGAGTGTTTTGGCAAATCATGGTACGACTCATCAGGAGCATAATATGAGAAAATATCTGCCACATTGTAAGTCTTGGAAATGCCCATATTATCAGGCAGGTCAATCACATAAGTATTGTTATTGATTTTCTTCAACACCTTGTATGGACCATATTTGCAAGGTTGTATGTTATTGTAATTACTAATCATAAACCTTTCGTCACGCGAGAACACCATCACTTGTTCACCCTCTTCGAATAGCTGCTTTCAACAATATTGATCAACAGTTTTTTTATACTTCCAGTTAGCCTCTTTCACTTGCTCTACTTGCGGCAACTCCAATTGGCAACTTTACTATATCAAGAGTATGCTAGGAAGGTTTTGTATAAACTAATAGAAACAATGACCTCCCAGGAGTACTGTGAACAATATTATTATAAGCAAATTATGATTATACCAAAGCAAGATCACACTACTTGAGTCTATCACCACAAATGCTCCAAGTTAGATACCCAATATTTGATATATTGCCTCCGATTGATCATTTGTCTCTCCCAAATTATTACATAGAGATAACCTCACAATTTCTATAGTGTAGTCTTGCACAGATCGAAAACCATGTCTACATCACTTTTATTATTGAAATAGAATTTGCTCGTAATCCAAGGGTAAAAAATCCCTTCGAGTCATTCATTTCATCTGCATCCTCAATCCTTCTCATCATGCCATCTCCTCTCTTTCAAAATCTCCCACCAAACATTGGCGGCTCCCTTCAACCTACAAGTTGCCATCTTTATCTTACTTTCTTCCAAGATCTCATGATAGTCAAAGAACTGCTCAACGTTTGTGATTAAATTAAGAACTCCTTCAATATTAGAATCCCACTAAAGACAAGAATATCTACTCGAAACTTGAAACTACCGTCAAGATCTCTTTGACTCTATAGTCCGTCATACAGGAAGTCTCATCTGGCTTTGATTTACTGTCGTAAGCAAGTTGTCCTCAAGCCCTAGCAGAAACAAGTCTTTGAACAAGGTGCCTTAGGGCTCAGACTTCCCTAACATGATCTCCATCATAATCCCTATCCCTATTAGCAAGAGGGTTAAGGGCACTGAGTCACTCCACAATCTCCCTAAAATGCACCTCCAAACAATCTTCCAATTGTTGAATAATCCAATGCTCCATCACTCTTAGCGCCACCCCTTGATCCTTTGACCTAGGATTATCTGTAGTGTGATTTGTGTTTCTGTTGCTGTCACTAGCCATGAAGGGGGCGATTCAACTCACCCTGATACCAACTAACGCAACGAGAAATGAAGAGCAACCAAGCAACACACTTGATTTGAAGAAACATGAGAATCTACTCATGGAGAAAGCTTAAAGTCAATTAAATATGCGAGCATTATTGATTATATGTCTAATAAAATGTTTAGGAGGCCTATTTATAGACATGACAAGACAAAACTAATTTTTAAAAAATTAAAAAAGTACTAAACTTATAAAAATAGAATCAAGACAAATGTAGAAATAGGAAACCAAAATAAGTAAGAAACCTATAGAAATAAGAAACTTATGGAGATAAATGTTCCACGTCCGTATTAACGCAACGAGAAACAAAAGAAAAGTAAGCAACACGTTTAATTTAAAGAAACACAAGAATTCACTTGTAGAAAAAGCTTAAAGCTAACTAAATATGAGAATATTATTGATTGAATGTCTAATACAATATCTAGGAGGCTTATTTATAAGCTTTACAAAGCAATCTTAATCTAAAAAATAGAAAACAAAAACAAGTAGAACCTATAGAAATAAAAAACCAAAATAAGTAAGAAATTTATAGACATAAGAAACCAAAGCAAATACAAAATTCATAGAAATAAGAAACTTACGGAGCTAAATGTTCCACCTAGTAAATGAGACATTGAAATCAACAAAAGGAGACAATAACCAAAGTTTAGTATACAAACAGACCCCAAAAGGCCAAAACTTGTTTGCTAGGTAAAAAAGTAACGAGAGGGTAAAAGATAATATGGCATTTTATACAAGGCACAAGATTTCCATGCACAGCAAACGCACTACAAGTTGACGAGTAAATTATGTTCACTAACAAATCATTATCCAGAAAAGGCTCGTTCAATTATAATGCGTGCACTTGAATAACATAACACATTATGAAAAACGTAATGGTAAAAAGAGAGCAAAAGACCTGTTAGAGTGGATAATATCTTTTGCCAGAGAAATTATGGGCTCCACATCTTTCAAAATCTCCTCTTCTTTGTCTTTCCATTTTCGGTAATCAGGATCATCCCAACTCCTGTGCCTTGCTGGGGGCCTGATCCCCGTCGAAGCTGTGATGGTTTTTTCCGTAGAAGATCCTTTTTCGTCGACAAGACTCGACTCAGACGTGGCGCACCAAGGCCGGCGCAGTTGTGAGAGCACTCCGACGGCGAGGCGGTGGTGCTGAACCCGAAGGCGGAAGAGTGGAGCGCTCTTCAGGAATAGTGATGCGGCCATTTTGGGTGGCCTACGGTCACAGCATAGGCTTATCACTCGGTTTAGAGCAAAAACGACGCCGCTGTTCAAAAGTTTTTAGCTCCAGACTTGCTGGACTCTGCTCTCATTTATAACTTCATACAACCTTATTGGGCTCAACAAAAATTGTTCTGATCGGAAGCCCGATTGCAATATCACTTCTCAGTCCCGATTTCCTTTTTTAAAGAAAAAACGATAAAACGACACCAACATTCCATGTGATATCATTAGTTCTATTAAAATTTTATACATTTTAAAAAAAATAAAAATTCTTATCATAACAATTTACATAGACAACCATATTATAGGATTTGATAGAAAATTAGTGGCTCTTTGTGTGGCATGTATCAAATAAATTACATTGACTATATTGATTCACTATATTTATATATGTCATTACTTATTGATTTATTTTTATTAATTTTGATTTTAATTATATTTATTGGTTTAATATGATAGTAAAAATAAATTATATACTTTTTATCAATTATTTATATAAACATTTCTATAAAATTATAAATTTCCATAACATATTAATCATTTTTATTTATTATTAAATAATAAGATAAAATTTTAATAAAATACTTAATTTATTATTTTTTAAACTTATTAATATATTACTAATTATTAATGAAGTTAATTTATATTATGTATTAAAATATTTATTTATGCATTCTAATATAAAAATGGTAAGTAAATATGATAGACTAATAAAATAATATGAAACTATTACAATTTTCCTTTTAAAATTAAATCAGTTAAGTTAATTATTAATTACTTATATAAGTATGAATTAAAAATAAAATAAAGTGGTCATTTTATTTATTAGTATTATAAAATAATAAATAAAAATCTAATATAATACTTAATTTACTATTATATTTATATTTATTAATTTTTAATAAAATAAATTATTATTAATTATCATTATCATTATTTTAATATAATACGATAAATCAATACATTAGATTTTTTGAATAATTTGTTAATTCTCAATCACCTCAGCGTAAGGTGGTATGTTATGTGCTTAAAAATTATAAAATCAGGGACAAATTTTAATAAAGGAGTTGATTTCAAACTTATTAATCACAAAATCACTATTCGGATGTAATTAATAAGTTTTTAAACTCAAGGAGTGTGGATGAGTGGACAAGACTCATCTATCCTTAACCAAAAGTCAAAATTGGTTAAGTCAAAAGTTTGATCCTTAACTTTTGGTACGAAGCAGCTTTAAATCCTTGGATCAGTTGTTCCATCTTGTAAGATGCCTACAAATTAGCGTGAGATGCCTACAAACTAGAGAGAGAATTAGTCACTGAATCTGCCGATGGATATCTTGGGTCCATACTTAAAAAAAAAATTAATAAATGCTTTGAATAAGTATTCAATTATTTAAAGTCAAATGCTATTAATTTATGAGAGTTATAGGATCCTTTTTTTTTCATTCATTAAAATACGTTATTTCGGGCAAACTAAAGTGGTGATTCGCTTGCATTGACCAAAGGGTAGATTGATTTTGTTACTGTGCATTACAATCCAACTTACTTGACCAGACTTCATGGCTCATGTGCATGAAACACGATACACTTCCTACTAACTTTATTAGAAACCAAACGAGAATACTGATTGGTTCCAGCAACATATCGGGCAGAATATACTCTTATCTGCAGAACTTTGGGATCTTATTAGGCTTCACGTTGGCCTGAGATCTGGGTTATCGACGTCTAATCGTCGAAGTTAGCTTTTTAGAAGTCATTCACATTCTCTTTTCCTCTCAAAGCATACTAAATGAGGATTCTTCTTTAGTTGTAGACTTGTAGGTATCCGTAGCCTTTTATACTATGATTGAGCGGTTCATTTTCAGCATGCCTTTCGATAAAGGAATTAGTGTGCCGACAAACTGGCAGTTTGTGTAATTTTCTTAAGTTCGGGCCTACACATTCTTCGGAATTAGCCGCCGTACACGCTAGACTGTTTGTAACCTTTTCTTTGTAATTAAAAAAAAAAAAAGGAGAGAACACTTATTCAAAGTCTGACCTGTCAAGGATGCCACAGCCACACACGAAACCAAACGAGGGTCATTTTCTTCCCCCAAGGAATAGTCCAAAAAACGCAGCGGTCAGTGGAGGAGAAGAATAGTCAAAAGCTTCTTTGCCTGATCGAATTTTGAATTATTACCAAAATTTGAGATTTCTTCTGGAAGAGTCAGATTTAGATTACATATTAGATATTATTTTAGTTCAAATTCCAAGTAAGTAATCCAATTGAGTTGCCGTAAATGTAGACCTGGCAAAACGGGCGGGTCACCTGTTTATCCGCTCGTACTCGCCCTAATAGTTCGGGTATGGGTTGGTATATTTTTTTACCCGATTAATATTTACCCGTACCCGACCCACCCGTTGATTTTGCGGGTGGGTCGGGTCCAATCCGGGTACCCGCAAAATTATTTAAAAATAAATAAATATATATTTATTTTTAATCAAAAGAAATAATTTAAAGGTCAAACATATGATACCAACAAATTCTCTTACCGGACAGCCGATGGAAGATACAACGACCCTGCAGATGACATTGTTGGGAGCTCTGAAACATTTTTTGGCCGCAATATGCTCCAATCCACTTCAAACTATGCAGTAAGAGACATTTTTCCTTGAAATTTTCAAACATGAAGAAATACAGCTTACGCTTCGAGCTTATTTATACAATTTCTAATTAAATGTGGCATGTTAGGATACATATGGGGTTAAAGTGGTTCCTTTTGGTGGATTTTGTTTTCTACCATTCTAACCTAATTAACGTTTGTCCCAACTCACAGCTGAAGACGATATAACTTGAGTTATAAAATTATATAAAAAATTTAATAAAGTTCCGTATATAAATGTTATGAGGAGACATTAGGATGATAATCATCTCAATATTATAAATTTCTAATATGCTAGCCTCGACTTTACTGATCAAAAAATGGTATAACATAGAGAATTATTGTATCAAATTGTAATAAGTTGTGACAATTGTACTAGCTGAAATATCAAATCAAATTTATAAATTAAAAATGAAAAGATTAAATTGAAAAGATATATTTTATGTTTCAATTTTTTAAATATAAAATACTTTAAGAATAATTATTAAAATATTTATGTTAATTTTAATAAAGAATATTATTAAGCTAAAATTTAAAAATATATTTTTTCAATTTTTAATCATAATAGCAGGATAAATTTTAATTATATAAAATTGAAATTTTATTTTATGATTTTAAAAAATATTTGATAATAACCGATATTGTTACTGTATCGTATAATTAATACTAAAGTTAGTACAGATTCTAATACAACATTCGCAATTTTGAAGTTTTTGTATCACATAACTTAATGGTCCTATTAGACGATATCTGTACTTTTAATAATTAGTTATGATTTAGGTTATCCAGAAAAGAAATTATGTCATCTTAATTAAATTTTTAAAAAGTTGGCTTAAGCCTCATTTGGTTTTATTTTTATATTAATTTTAAATGTTGTTTCTACAATTTTTGTATTTGTTTTTCATTTTTATAAAAATAAATACTAGTTTGCTTTTACACTTTGCTTACTGTTAATAACCATTTAGTTGTATTTTATTAATAAAATAAATAATATTTAAATTAAATTAATTAATTTTATTTATTATAATTTCTAAAATAGTAATTATAATAGAAATGAGCTATAACCCTTATGTATATATTTATCGGTTATATCCATAAATGTAATCAGATTTTAATATAATATAATAATAAAAAAATTATTAATTTTATCTTATAAGAATATTTATTGTAATTTATTTAAAAAATTAATTATAATAGTAAATTAATCAATTATGATATACTATTTCTTGATAAAATACAATTTTATTATTAATAAATAGTTGAACATTGCTGAGGTCCAATCCAGCGTTTTTTTCCTCCATTTTGGGTGGCAGTTTTCTTTCTTCCTTTTTTTTTCTTTTTTTTTTCTTTTTTAATTCTTTCTTTCTTTCTTTTTTTATTTAAATAATATTCCAATATTTTCATTATATGTTTATTTAAATAATTATAACTTTATAGTAATTTTATAATTTAGTTTTATATTTATAAATATTTTCATTATATGTTTATAACTTTACAATTACTTACTTATAAATAAATAATTTAAAAATATCTATTAGAAAACATCAAATAAGTAAATCACAAATACATTGACATTAATAGCCGAATGACATAATAAATTACAAACAAAGATAAATTAAAACGCACATATATAAATATTAATAGTCAAGCAATAGAATTATGTTTATTTTTAGTGGCAATATTATCATTTAATTTTTTGGTGTAATGAATGTTCTGTGCCTGTTTTTTTATTTCAAAATGTTTTTGATTTATGAAATTCAATAAAATTTGATGTTTGATATTACATAATTATATTGTCATTTAATATATTAAAAGAAAATAAAATAGTGCAATATATCTCATATACTATTTCATTTAGTATTATCAAATAACAAATTATAGTTTAATTGAAATTTTATTATTTATTATTTATTAACACAAAATATATCAACATTATTGTTGTGAATAAAAATGTACACGAAAAATAAAGTTTGGTTAATTTTATAAAGTAATTTTGATAATAAAAATAAAAGGCAAAATCAAATTTATTGAGAATATTTCTTTTTGGTGTGAAAAATAGAGTTATAGATTATATTAGTGTAAAAAGTAGTGTAGCATCCGCTCCATTTTGGAGGAATGGGTTGGAGATGGCCTGAGTCACTCTTCTCCTTTTGGATTTTTTAATACATTCTTTAATTTTCAAAATATTTTAAATGATTTTAATTTTAAATTTAAATAATATTTATTTATTAAATGTATATTTAGTTCTTCAATATTTAGTCATTAAAATATATAACTATGATTTTGATCAACTGGAAAAATATTTTTAGAATAATTTTTATATTTAAAATATTTATTTTTTAATGTTTTAGTATGATGTTGATAACTTAATCTTGAAATATGATTTAGTTAATAATTCTTAAGAATATTCACAAATATGATTGGTCCCAAGTGAAGTAAAAAAAAGTCCTCTTAGTGCTTCTCTTCTCTTTTTCAATCGTCAAATTGTTTAATGGAAGTTGCTAGATCCCCATCCAACACTGGTGGCCAGCAAACTTTTGACGAGGACAACTTTCAAAGACTATGGAAAGCAATTCAATATGATAGCGAGCACTTGGATACAATTCATGATTCATGATTGGGTTGATCATATGGAGGATACCCAACAGGTAACAAGTCAATATTTAGCATATGGTAACTTTTAGACTTCACACCTATAACCAGACTTCAATTGATGTCTATCGTATCACATTCTTTTCTAGCAGGTAGAAATCAAAGAAATTGGAACTGGGTGTCCGTTGAATAAGTCTTTCAAGTTCTACAAGACCAAAGAAATTTCCACAGGTTCTTATCCTATTGAGACAGGAGCTCTGAATACGAGAACATCCTGGTGGTAAGTCCTCCATATGGTAAAGATACACATGTTTCGACTAAATATTACATGTATTTGAGCCTCTAAAGATTAAAACAGGGACGGAAGTGTGATTTATGGAAACAATGAACATGGATTGAGAAGGGTGAGAACAGGCAGAGGCGGCAAGTTAAAAATTTCAGGAAACGGTCTCATTGAGCATGATGAACACTGGATTCCTGTCACAGGCGACGTAAAAAATTCATGGGCAGGCTTAACCTTATTGCAGGCTTTGTTTGTCCAAGAGCACAACGCTGTATGTGACATGCTTAAAGTAAGTAACCCTTCGCAAATTTGGTATGGCAAGTCAGGATGGTAGTCAATCCTTTATCCACTTTACGTTCTCAAATCTCAACGCACGCTTCCAGAAAATTAAATTCAAGCTGCACTTAAGATATTTTACTGTTTTAAACGTGAAATGTAGCTGAATTACCAAATTTATTCATTTCCTAGAACTAGAAAAAGAGGGATTGATATATTTAATAATAAGATCATGATGGCATGCATGTATTTGCTACTGTTTTCAGGAAAATTACCCCGACTTTGACGATGATAAGCTGTACCGTCATGCAAGGATGGTAACTTCGGCTGTAATGGCTAAAATTCACACCATTGATTGGACTGTTGAACTATTAAAGACCAATACTCTCCTTGCAGGAATGAGAGCCAACTGGTGAGACACTATTTCATCACATAGTAAAAAAGCAAGGGAAATGAATGAACTTATATTGTTGTTTCAACAGATTGCCCTCGAATAACTTGATTACATTTGCCTTAAATCTCGAAACTAGAGAATATAATGCAATTACGGATGCACTGTGCTACAGGTACGGACTTCTAGGGAAGAAGTTCAAGGATTTATTTGGACACATTGGTGGATCAGCCCTAAGTGGCTTCGTGGGTAATAAACAACCAGAAAATCATGGAGTTCCCTATTCACTGACTGAAGAGTTCGTAAGTGTCTACAGGATGCACTCACTTCAACCTGAAACGCTCATCCTAAGGGATATCGAATCCGCTACTAGTACAGAATACCAAACCCCACCAATTCTAGAAGAGTAATGCCTCTACCTGTTCCCCCTTCAAGTGCTTAATCGTGCTCAAAACATAATATGTTGAACTAACGTGCAATATATGTATATCTTTATGTACCTATAACATCCATACTCCGAATGACGGCGTCAGAAATTGAATTTTGATAGACAGAATCTTCGTTTGTAGCTTTCGACTAGAATTCGTTGATGCTAATTAAGCATGTTTACATCATTCGTGACTACTTTCCAGGGTGCCTATGCAAGAAATGATAGGGAAACAAGGGCAGAGAAGGCTGTTAAAAATTGGAAAGGAACAAATGATGGTATCTATGGGACATCAGGCATGTGGAGCTCTTACATTATGGAACTATCCATCATGGATGAGAAACCTTGTTCCTCAAGATAGCAATGGAGAAGATAGACCAGATCCTGTTGATTTGGCAGCTCTAGAAAGTAATCGATCACTTACAAAATTTTCATTTCTGTTTCTTCAACAAATTACTCTTTATCACCATCTTTTACATGCATAACATTAACTGTTTCTTGCATGGCTTGTACTAGTTTATAGGGATAGGGAAAGGGGAGTCCCTCGGTACAATGAGTTCCGTAGGAACATGTTAATGATTCCTATTAATAAGTGGGAAGACCTGACAGATGATGAAGAGGCCATTGAAGCCCTTGGTCAAGTTTATGGACATGATGTCGAAAAATTAGACTTGCTTGTCGGCCTACATGCAGAAAAGAAGATCAAAGGCTTTGCCATTAGCGAGACTGCCTTTTTTATCTTCTTAGTTATGGCATCAAGGTAAGTAAGTTTAATTCGTTGGATCCACTGACCAGACCAAAAAAAAAGCTATCTATTTATTAGGGGCAAAAGAATCAGTTTGACGTTGTCATTAAATCAGTTTGTGTCTGTATCTGCTGAAATTAAGATGATATTGTTGATAAACAGGAGGCTAGAAGCTGATCGCTTCTTCACTACCAATTTCAACAATGAAACATACACTAAGAAAGGCCTAGAGTGGGTTAACAAGACTGAGAGCTTGAAGGAAGTGATTAATCGCCATTTTCCTGGTATGTCCAAGAAATGGATGAGGTCTTCAAGTGCTTTCTCAGTTTGGGATTCAGAGCCCACACCAAGAAGTTGTATTCCCCTTTATTTGAGACCAGGAGACGAGTAAATTGGTCTGCTATTGTTGTTGCATCTCCTGAGTACTGCCTCCCATTTAATTTGTATGCGACACCAAACTAATGTTGTATGACAGCTAATGTCTTAATATTTATTAAGAAAAAAATTAAGTAGTTGACGATTGGTGGGTATCGAATGGCTAAACTTCTATATTCCCACTTAGTGTTGGTCTCGTTCATTAAACACTCAAGAAAGAACTTACAAGCGTGACCCTGAAAGATGTGATAGATCGCCACTTCCATGGTCTGACAAAGAAATGGATGAGATGTTCAAGTGCATTCGCAGTTTGGGATTCAGAGCCTAATAAAACTAATTATATTCCACTTTACCTTAGACCAGCCGCCCCTTGAATTTTTTCATCTAACAAGTACGGAACTATGATGCAGCTAGCAAGCAGATCAGACTACTATCATGCAAATAATTGATCTCATACATACTTGAAACTTTTCTGTAGTTATAAGAAATGATATTCTAAGAAAGGACAATCACATACAAAAGATGGAACAGCGGAATTGCGTTTGTCATTCGTAGACAGCAGGGTAGGCAGCTCTGTTTGTTTTACAATGTACTTGTCAAGAGTAGTTTAACATTATCAGTACGCAAGTTATACTTTTGCTTCGTGTACCGTTATTTGTAGATCTAGTCCTAATTAGACCTTGAGGTTAGGGGTTTGGAGTATCGTTTCACTAAACTGGAGTAAATCGTAGATGGTTTGATCATCTTTTATTCTTTAGACTACCATTTGATACATGAAGGGAAACGATACCTAGTAAAGTTTGAATCCAACTTTTACTATGAATTTTAATTGGTTTTTCAGTAGGATTGTACTTCTACATGTGGAGGAAATCATGTCTTAATCGATCTTATCCATAAGGTATACTCAAAATATATAAGAGCGCCTATAACATTCAAGCCCTAAACTAAAGGTTATATGAGTAAGATTTTGGACTCCAAGACTTATCTGGGATTTAACTAGCAAAGTAAAACTGTGATAATGCCCAATTGATTTAGTGGGTTATAATGTAAGGAAAGAGTAGTTATGGAATAATAGAAAACTGAATATGTAAGGCAAAATTTATAAAAAAGATTTAAATATATTATATTGAAAATATAAAAGGTATAATATAAAAACTGTAAAATGTTTTGTTATTGATGAAGTTTGTTATTAATTAAGGGTTAAAAGAATATAAGGTAGTAATAATTAATATGAAGGGTGAAAGAAAGTTAATTGATTATATAGTTAAGAAGATTAACTGTTTATAATGAGTTGAACAAATATTAATGAATTGTTATTTAAGCATAACTAAAAAAGGATTAATTGTATGATGTATATATGAATTTTGGACTTGTCAACATTTGGAGTAAGTTTGAATTAGTTGGATTTATAAAATGTCTGGAGCAAATAATTAAATTAAAAGTAATAAGAAAAATAATTGAATATGTATGAGATAATAATTAATTGTAAAATGAAATATATTGAAAATATAAAAGATATAATCTAAAAACTGTAAAATGTTTTTTATTGATTAAGTTTGTTATTAATTAAGGGTTAGAAGAATATAAGGTAATAATAATTAATATGAAGGGAAAAAAAAGTTAATTGATTATATAGTTAAAAGATTAACTGTTTATAATGAGTTGAAAAAATATTAATTAATAGTTATTTAAGCATAACTAAAAAAGAATTAATTGTATGATGTACATATGAATTTTGGATTTTTCAAGACGTGGAGTATAAGTTTGATCTAGTTGGATTTATAAAATGTCTAGAGCAAAGATGTAAAAAAAAAGTATATTTTAATCTTAAAAAATATGTATATAATTTGTTAGTTATAATGTAATTAAATTAAAATTACATATATATGAATTGATAAGAAATGGATGTCGCTGTCGTGCAAATGCACGATAGCGATATTGGTTGTAGAATAGCAAAGGTCGCTGTGACACAAATGCACCACAATGATTTTAGATTAAGAGTAAATGTCGCTGTCGTGCAAATGTACGATAGCATCACTGGTGGGGAATAGCTATAATTGTTATCGTGCAGATGCCCGTTAGCGATTTTTGCTTCACTGTGAATAGTGAAAGGAGTAAAATTTTTGAGATGTTTTGTGTGTGTATATATATATATATAGTGTATATATAAATGTGTTAATTTGATATTTATAACGTAATTAGAAAATTAATTATACATGAGCTAAAATTAATTATCAATGGCAGAAAAGATATGAGGTAATTAGTAAATAATATTAATTTTATTAATTTTTAAATAAATTATAGAATAACGAATTAATGAATTAATTTAAACATGGAAATTGTTTCCTATTATGTATATTGAACAGCTGTCCGTGCATGTATTCAAAATTTGCGTGCTTGACTCAAGTAAATCAATTTCAGTTGCAAGTTGGGTATTTAATGGAGTGGTTAGTTTGCGATGAATTCGTGTTATGTCAGTAAACCTAAATTTAAGGGTCAAACTCGAGACTAAATTTAAGGGTCAAACTCGAGACTAAATTTAAGGGTAACGTTATCTTAACACAATGCAACTACTAACAACTGCCGTCGTAAGGGCATCTCCAATTGGTGAAAAAAATTCATTCCAATCAAGACATCAAAAGTATACAGTAAAATGGTGCAATGCACTAAAAGTACAAAAAGACAACTTTATCTTTTTACTTTTTATCATTTTCCTTTTATGTCCTTTTCTCAAATTGATTTATTTATATAATTTGCTTTGTAATTAAAGTTAACATATTTATTACTTTACATAAAATATATCATTATAAAGATCTCATTGAGACATTTAAAACGAGACTAATATTGAATATAATATTAAATTTATTTTTAATATTTATTTATAATTCTCATTTATAAGTGT
>JANKOD010000006.1:3863878-3875185 GCA_026284645.1 Erythroxylum acuminatum | reverse complement strand
CATAATATATTATTAATAAGTCATAATGTTAGTACAAAAGTCACATATGTCCATTGGCCTAGGGCACACTACTAACAGTAACATGTTAAGTCACACCAGTGAGAAGGTCTGAGGGGGCTCATAAGTGTGACTTAACATGTGACACCTGTGAGACATTTTTTAGATTTTTTTTACAATCTTCTCATCAAGTAAGATGTGTTCAAATGAATTGTTATATAAGTAAAATCTGCCAAGAGGATCATATGGAGACTGACTTATAAGTTGGGTTGATTTTTTTTTAGGAAGCTGCGATTGAAATTTTAAAACGTCAAAATTATGATTATTTGTTTAAATTATATTGTATATTTTATTCAACTAGCATGTAGAAAAATGTGTCTGGATATTCGCTCTTAGTAGATGGTAAGATGCATTTAGGAACAAAACGTAAGAAAAGCAAAAAAAAATGGCATGACATGAGTCACGGCTGTGATAATTTAAGTCACAGTCGTGACAAGAGTATAATGCGGAGAAATATGAGCTGTTCATGAAACAGACCGCAGGATGAAATTTCGTGTTCGCCCAACCTATTCGTTCTTAGTATATATATACTTAATATTGTATATTTTATTCAACCAACATGTAGAAAAACGTCACCGTATAATCACTCTTAGTAGATGGTAAGATGCATTTAGGAACAAAACGTAAGAAAAGCCAAAAAAAAAAAGGTATGACATGAGTCACAACTTGACAAGAGTATAATGCAAGAGTATAATGTGGAGAAATATGAATTGTTCATGAAATGGATGGTAGGATGGAATTTTGTGTTCGCCCATCTTATTCGTTTTTAATATATATATACTTAATAAGATGCATTTAGGAATAAAACGTAAGAAAAGAAAAAAAAAGGCATGACATGAGTCACGACTTGACAAGTGTATAATGCAAGAGTATAATGCAGAGAAATATGAGTTGTTCATGAAATGGACAGCGGTATGAAATTTCGTGTTCACCTATCTTATTTGTTCTTAATATATATATACTTAATTTGATGGATTTAGGAACAAAACGTAAGGAAAGCAAAAATAAAATAAAATAATGGCAGGCTCTGAGAATTTAAGTCATAGTCGTGACAAGAATATAATGCAATATTATAATGCGGAGAAATCTGAGCCGTTTATAAAACAGGTGATGGGATGAAACTTCATGTTCGTCGATCTCTTGCATCCTTACTATATAGATATTAATAGCACTAGGCAGGAGTATTCCTCTGCGAACAACCTCATAGCTCTGCTCCTACACTTCCCTTAACTTGATGCCACCTCCCTTAATCATTTGATTCCCTAAACTGTCAACCTATCAGGAAGGGAAGTCCACAACAAGGCCCTAGAAGTTTAGAACCCCGAGTGTGGAAGACCATTATCCATTGTATTCAAAACAGGGGGAAGAAAGATGGACAAAAAGGAAAGGAGATAAATATCCACGCCACGAAGCACTTAAAATAATAATTGAGAAGAAAAAATGAAAAGGCTAAATGAAATCTATTTTCAGGTCCGTGGCGGATCGTCTGGGACTTGAAGGAGAAGCCGGGAAACACGAGCACCAATTCATAGTCTCTGTAGCTCCAAGCTCCACTACGGTGACGCCAGGCGCAAGGGTGTTATTTTAGGCCCGAAGTCACGGCCGCTTATTTATTTTACTACCAATTTGGATGGGCCAATCAAATTCGTCGGCTGCACTTCCTAGCCACCGTGAAATCATCCACCACAGTCACCGCTCTAGAACGAAATCAACCGCCACGATCTCTCCAATGCAACAGCCTGAAGATTTAAACGATTGGAAGTTAATAATAGACGGAGCACATGACTACATATCGTATCTACCTGATGAGTGTTTGGCGTGCATTTTTCAGTTCCTTAGCTCCGGCGACCGGAAACAATGCTCCCTGGTATGCCGCCGATGGTTAGGAGTGGAAGGACAGAGCCGGCAACGGCTCTCTCTCAACGCAAAGGCGGATCTCTTGCCGTTGGTAACGACACTGTTCTCTCGGTTCGATTCCGTCACCAAACTGGCTCTAAAATGCGACCGCAGATCCGTGAGTATCGGCGACGAGGCGTTGGTATCGATCTCGGCTAGGTGCAGGAATCTTACACGACTCAAGCTCCGCGCGTGCCGAGAGCTCACCGACGCCGGAATGACAGCGTTTGCAAAGAACTGTAAAGGATTGAAGAAGCTGTCGTGTGGATCTTGCACTTTTGGTGCCAAAGGAATGAACGCGATTATCGATAACTGCGCTTTGCTGGAGGAGTTGTCTGTGAAACGGCTAAGAGGAATCACCAACGGGGCCGCAGCCGAACTGATAGGGCCAGGGTTAGCCGCAGCATCTCTAAAGACGATATGCTTAAAGGAGCTTTACAATGGACAGTGTTTTAGACCGCTTATGATCGGATCAAAGAATCTAAGGACTTTGAAGCTTTTTAGGTGCTCTGGTGATTGGGACAAGATTCTTCAGTTGGTCGCAGAGGGAGTTAAAGGTATGGTTGAGATTCACCTAGAGAAGCTTCAAGTTAGCGACGTTGGTCTCACAGCAATTTCCAATTGTATGGATCTGGAGATTTTGCATCTGGTGAAAACGCCTGAGTGCACTAATCTAGGGCTTGTTTCTGTTGCCGAGCGTTGCAAGTTATTAAGAAAGCTTCACATTGATGGATGGAAGGCAAATCGGATTGGGGACGAAGGACTGGTAGCTGTGTCCAAGAATTGCCCTAATTTGCAAGAATTGGTACTCATTGGTGTTAATCCTACGAAGATCAGCTTAGAAATGTTAGCTTCAAATTGCCAGAATCTGGAGCGATTAGCACTGTGTGGAAGCGATACTGTTGGTGATACGGAGATTTCGTGTATTGCAGCCAAATGTATTGCATTGAAAAAACTCTGCATCAAAAGTTGCCCTGTTTCGGATCATGGAATGGAGGCTCTTGCAACAGGGTGCCCTAATTTGGTTAAAGTGAAGGTGAAGAAGTGTAGAGGAGTGACTTGTGATGGTGCAGATTTGTTAAGGTCTGCAAGGGGCTCTCTTGCTGTGAATTTGGATAGTGGTGAACCTGAGCAGCAGGATGCTGGTGTCAGTGACGGTGTGGTGCATGATAATGGGGTTGAATTTCCTTCAGCACCAGTTCAAATTGCGGTTGCGGAGCCAAGTATTGCATCGACCAGTACTTTGCGATCAACTTCGTTCAAGTCAAGATTAGGGCTTCTCAGTGGAAGGAGTTTGGTGGCTTGCACATTTAGAAGGTGGTCAAACGGTGGTAACAGTTCGCGAAGCTAGTAGCTGTTGATAAGTTGATTACCTTAAGAGTTTTGGGAAACTTGAAATCAAGATTGTTGCAGGACCAGAAATGTGGATGCTGGATTAGGCAGGGGTTCTGATTGCATTTATTTTGCGTTTGTTCCTATATGATTCTATCTTTTGCGTACTTTGTTCTGTGTGTTCTTATTTGACTTCCTAATTGAATCTTTATTGTGAAAAGAAGTAATGGTTTATGCATTCCTTATTCGTTGCTCATTTCTGATTCACTTTTTGTTATTTTGTAATTGATTTAGCAATCGGTCCGTGTTTTTTGTATTTGGAATATCTATCTAAAGACTTCAGAATATACTGGAGGAGGTGCTTTCGTTTTTATTCTTGTGAAGTAGATTCTGTCTATTTGGATGATTATAATCGCTTTAAGCAAAGCATCAATACTCAGCTAATCTTGTATATAAGGAGTGTCTTCTTTCTTCTATTGCGAACTTGAGCCATTAAGGATTTGGATATATGAATCCCAGATATACGAAGCTAGATGGTGCGGCATTCTAAGTTTTGTCTGCATCCGGACTCAGTATCTTTCTAATGGTACTAGTGAACACAACTAGAGGTCATTTACAATCAGTCTGCCTTTTATTGTCATTGCCAGTGGACTCAAAACTGTAAGGTGTCCGGCTGGTTTCGACAAAGAATGGGGCAGTATCATAAGGCACGATCACCTCAGTTTTGATTTTTTGTTGTTTGAAAGTTTAAAAACACCTGAGTCTTGTTGAATGAACTGCACATGTTGAAAATTTCTTATGCTAACATGATACAACGTATGGTAACAGATGTGTTACCATGCAGGATCTGTATGTTGTCTCTTTACGGTGCTCATTGGCATCTCATTGTCTCCGGTACAAACACGTAGTCTCATCTGTATGTTGTCTCTTACGGTGGTCATTGGCATCTCACTGTCTCCAATACAAACACGTAGTCTCAAACCTGCTCCTAGCAATCGAAGATTAAGTGTTAAGAAACAATTGGATGAATGTAGCTAGTGGATGATGACTGTCTTTGTTGGCAGCTAGACTTATGGATATGGATAGCTTAGCTGGGTGCTTTTTTATGTGTTACGTAAGCAACTTAATAAACGCCGTTTTGACTTTCTGTTCCAACGTTTTGTTGCTTATTGTTTACTTTAGTTAATAATAATAATAATAATATCAGGAGAAATCTTTGTTTCTTTGAATCACTTCAATTGATGATTTTTACGCCTAGCGCTTCTGTTTCAACTAGGTCCAAGGTCAGATAGAATAATTTATGATGCCCAAAAAGTTAAGGGGGGCATTGAGAATTAGATTCTTGAGAGTTATAAGGTTAAGATGGTGAAAAGGATTTTAGAAAATTTAATTGAGATCTGAGTGAAATAAATTTATGCTCACTATCTTAGATATGCAAGTTTATGAAATATTTAGCCTAAACAAAGCTCCTCTTGGACCGTTAGAAGATGGTAATCAAGTTTGAAAAGAGTTTAAATGCATAATTTAGAATGGTAAGGCCTAACGTTGGCTTGAGAAATACCATGATATGGGCTATCTTTCCCCCCTGCATAATACCTATCTCCTGGAGCCTCTGGCTTTGATTTAGCTAAAGGAGTGGCATATTAATGGAAATAGGTGGAACTAGCCTATCTACGCTTGTAGAAGATTCACTAGTATAAGAGAGCACTTATCAACTCCAGCCTCTAGTCACGATAAAGAAGATTGATAGATGTATGACTCAAACATCAACCCAAAACTTTTAGCAAGCCAAAATGTCTGCAACTATTTGCTCTATCTTAATTAGCGATGTTGAAAAAACTAAGAGCTAAAGATCGGATCAAGCTTAGCATTCCAAACGAATTGTGTCTTTATGTAACATTGAAAATAAACCTACTGAACGTTTATTCTTCAAATGCCCACTCTCATCAGGGGCCTCAAGTCTTAGCTGTATTTGGGTAAAAGTTGACAAAAAGATAAAGATTACTACATCAATGCAAATGATAAGGAGATGCGTAAACAAAGACAGCCAAGTGATATGTATCACATTTCAGTGCTTTTCATATCTACAGCGCACTGCTGCTACATTGGTAAGATCAATGCAAGGGTGCATTCAGCTTGTATAGTTGAAAACTGGTGATGCCGTTCCTTTGATCTTTTGGAGATTTGAACGCATTGCAAAACTGCCTCACATATAGACTGGCCGAACCTTTAATTAACGAAAAGCTTGCATGAACCCTATTCCCTTTCAATTTACCTTCTTTTCCTTCTTAGCTTCCGGCTTCCAATATAAAATTATCTGAGCAAGGATCGTACCATTTGTGATGGAACCAAGTGCATAGCCCATAACAACTACACAAGAATTAAGGACAACAAAGTGATAGCAGAGTAGTATTCAGCAATGTTTCTCCCCTTAGTGCAATTCGCATACATTATTGTAACCACCTTATAGAGTATAATCAACGGCATTTATATACATCATGGCTATCAAGTCTTTAATTTAAATGAATCAGAAGGACATCGCGCACAAGGACAAAAGTTATAACAACTGGCCAGAAAAGAAATCAACCGTACTGTGGAAGATATGGAAATCAAAAGCTTGACAAGCAGAACTTTCATAATGTAAAGATTAACTATAATTATTTAAGAATTCCAAAATATGGAAATTGGAAAAGGATACCACTTGTTGGGGCTTTTTCCTGCATACTGGTAAAAACTCTAACTAAATCATACAGGTAAAAGAATTATGAAAGGACAAAAAAAGTCAATATTTGAGGACTATATAAACATATAAAGACCTAAATTATTTTTGACAAAGATTAGAATACTCACCAATGGAACCACCAAAGTTCATAAAGCACGTCAAGAAGCTGAGTTCTCCAGTGCTTTTGTTCTGCTCAAACAACAATTTTAAATACCAACTTCATAAGTGCAGCCAGAACCCATTGCTCTATGAAAATAACAAGGGACATAGATTGCAAAACAAGACGGCAAACAGAACATGTTGCTCTCTTCTGTCGAACAATAAATTCTC
The DNA here is from genome assembly GCA_026284645.1 of Erythroxylum acuminatum. Taxonomy (NCBI): domain Eukaryota; kingdom Viridiplantae; phylum Streptophyta; class Magnoliopsida; order Malpighiales; family Erythroxylaceae; genus Erythroxylum; species Erythroxylum acuminatum. The sequence goes on along the minus strand of JANKOD010000006.1, from coordinate 3,868,848 downwards.
ATTCCTAGCTTGCCTACTGGTCCGACAATTTCAAATGTCAATGTCGCACCATGATAATGTGAGTCAGACATTTCTTGTCCCCGGTATCAAAACCAAAAAGAGCAGGCAGCCTAATATAAAATATGGGAACCCCCTTATGGACTAAGAAAGCTATCTAACCCTTTGTGACAATCATTGATGGATGGATCAAAATTCTATTGGACAAGTTGACCTAACTACCAATTGCTAATGATGAACTTCTTGTGGTTCGTACCAAAGAAATAACCATGGAATTGTCTCAATACAATAAGGGAATAAAACTGTATTGCAACCTTTAATCCCTGCCTCTAGATTGAAAATAAGGGATTTTGATATGGAAGCCAGGGATCAATGATGAAATTACTTTTAGGATGGAGTCAATAAACCCACTAGCTATGAGTGATGAGATGAGTTGATCTGATAGTATACTAAATGCAAAGTTGATTATATTCACAGAGAAACACTTAGAAGAATTATAAGAATTATCCAATTAAATGGTGAAGAAATGTTCTATATTCTAGGCTTACTGTAAAGTTCTCCCATATTTGTGGAATCCTAGCAAAGAGGAAAATCGCATGCTGCGAGGCCTGCAACAGAGTTTTCTCCTGTTATGTACAATTCAGATACATAAAGAATAGAGTGAAGAAGAACCAAAATTTTATGAACAGTCTTCCGGAGCTTCTTCTTGTATGGTCATGGGGGTCCCGTGGGAAGGGCAGTCAGGGTGAATTAGGGGAGTGTGTAAAATGAGAAATAGCAGAGATGTGACAAGGAAGGCAGAAAAGAAAATAGCCACTTACATATAGAGCTTCAAATAGAACGGGATCAATTTGACCAGCCAATACAGTTGGTGCCAGAGCAGAATATCTGAAACATCAATACGAAGGAACCAACTGACTATGAATGCAAATTGTGCAATTTGCAATTTGCAATTTGCCATTTTGAAGTATGAAGTTAGCAGGTTACAGTAATGGTCGGATCCATGCCATGGCACCCATAGGTTGTGAGAAGTAGTAGATAATAGAAACTAAGATAATAGCTGCAAAACAAAAGCAGAAAGGGAGTGCATTAGATTTTTATAATAAAATTCAGTTTTATGTTAGCAATAAAAACTTTTAAAAAGCAGCACTAGCAAATGTGAATGGTCCAATTAAACCGATTAAAATGAAGAACCAACAGAACACAAAGTCAGCACAAGGAAAATCAAGGTCCAGCATGCAGTTTCAGGCTAGAATAGATTCAATAATCAGAATAATGCCAAAGTCATCTTGCTAGGCTCCCTTGTTAGACTCATAACACGTCAAAATTTACATGAAACATGTCCATACACTAAACAAATTAATCCTAATGTTTTTAGCTAGGCAGTAGGCAGACTTCATTGATGGGGTTTGTTAAAAGATAAAGTATCAAGACATGAAGGATAACTTCAAGAGCATAATCTTTTCGCAATACATAGATAACATGCTTATTTGAATTCATACGTCAACTTATGCATCTAAAATTTGGGTAAACTTGATGCCACTCCAGTTTTTTTAATGAATTTCACAAAAAAGATCACTCATGGGAAAGAATATCAATGTGATGTATTTCAATGAATCCGGTAAATTATTCTCCCTCCTCACTAACGGAGCAAAGCACCATTAACAAATCCTATCCTTGATTGAGAAACCAATAAAATTTACTCTCAGTCTAGAATCATTGATCAGATTCAACTAAAAAAAGTAGACACGGCCTCAGTCAACTGGGATTATAAAAATTAGTGTCCACATGCAAAATCAAACTCAGACTATTATTGAGCCTCAATTAGTAGCTACACTAATAGCAAGAAAGACTATTTAGTTTCTTCCATTTCGCTAGCTGGTTTCCTACATAGCTTCATTAATCAAGAAAGATGGAGCCACCTTGGAGCAAAAGAAACGCCAATTCGCCATAAGCCGAAAAGGGAAGGCCTTTGTGAACACAATAAGCGAGAGCAATTGTATAACCCACGACTTCAAGCTCAAATGACACCACACTAAGCCCTCTTACGCTTCTGTGCCTCAGTATTTTCAATATCTACAAATATATGCTAAAAATCGAAAGCCAAAAACAAAAATCGTTCATACAATTTCCAAAAAAAAAAAAAAAACGAAACCTGAGGGAGCTTGACGGTAGTGGAGGCCGCGACGATGCAGTAGCCAAGAAGCTTGGAGATAAGGGGAAGCAAACAGTCTTTCTCGGGAAACTTGCCGTCGCGCAGAGATCCGATCGCGCAGCTAAAATCTATCCCCAAAAACTCCATTCTGAATCTGAACTTGTAGTGCCAAGTAGAGACTAAACGAAAATGCCCACTACCCAACTCTTGACACTTCCAAAGTTTACTTATCCTTAGTCTATTCCTTAACTATAATTTGCTAATTTGTCCTTTTTATTTTATGCAAAGGACACCAGAGTCTAGGGATAGTAGTGGGTTTTCAACCCGATTAATATCCGCACTATCCGACCCAATAAATTTGAATATGGGTAGTAAATCGTAAAAATCGATGGATATAGATATAGATATGGGTTGAGTCATAAAAAATAAATATGGATATGAGTAGAGTAAAATCCGAATCGAACCCTACCCATTGCCAATCCCTATCCATGTATATAAAGATCCCTTGATGGTAGCACAGAAGTGTCAAATCTAACTAGGAACAACCTTAATGGTGGTGCACGAATCACAAGCTCCGGGAATTTGTGGGAACTACAAAGAAGCAATCAGACGTATCCAGCCTCATTAATGATATGATTCCAAAGTCAATAAGAAGTACAGGAGTTATAAAAGTAAAACATTTCACTATCGGCTTACAGCTGTGACGTTAAAACTAATTTTCAGTCAATAAGAATTAAGAAACCAACGCATGTCTGAACGTACCCATGCACTTCACACTGAAAATAAGAACATGAATGGGATGTAAAGTCATTATCGATAACGTAATATACATTTCCAACAAGAGCAAAGCAATCCCACGGAAATCAACATCTTTGAAAGTCGATTGTTTCTTGGTTTACCCCGCCATTTTGATCTTCCTCCAATCACGTTCATTGAGAAAAAGAAAATGTGTAACCATCAAAATTATTCTACGTCATCAAGTATACATTTTGAAGCTGCACGTACGGAATTGAATTAATGACATCAAAGTTGTGTAGTTCGTACTTGGCGGTTTCATATGTCTATTCCGTACTACGTGCTTGTTGGCTGAGTCTGTCTTCTCTTGCAATTGTTCATGCGTTGGAGTTTTGACGAAGGCAGACGAAAACTATATCTAGTTTTCAATTTTTTAAAAAGAAATATTTTTTAGACTTATGATTAGAAAATAACGATAAAATATGACTAATATAAATTAATCAAATGTATTATATTTAAATTAAAATTTTATTGTAATTATTTTATATTATTAATTTAAGTTAAAGAGTGAATTTGAAATGAGAACCATACTTTTGTGACTAAAAAAGTCATACATTCGAATAACGAAAACAACCTCTTTATAAAAAAAATAGATAAGGAGAAAGTTGCGTACATCTATGACCCTTCTCATATTGTCGTAAAGCGGAAAGTCTTGTACACCGGATAAGTTGACTACATAGGTGATTAATTAATATCTGATTTTCATACAACATACATTTGTCATTTTTTATTATTTTTTAATTGAAGTATAAGAAAATAGAATTTTAGAAAACTAAAAATTATAAAAAAATTAAGAATTTAAAAACTCAGAAAATTTTCTAATATTTCTGTTTCTTTTGCCTGATAAGGAAATTGATCCAAGTTTTTAAGATCACTTGAACGGAAATGAAAATTCTTTAAATGAGAACGTAAGCGTATAAAGTCTAGTTTTGAAAATATAAATAATGAGCACATAATAATTATCGATTTGGTAAGTCATTTAATATTTTATAGTGTCAATAAACTCTTGACAGACGCTAAACATTCATGTCGTAATTAATATGGCCTTACAAATGTATAAATGCATCAAATAAATGTACACTCGAGTCGATAGAACTTTTAACTATAATTAACACCACACAAAGCTGTCAGACGATACCACGAAAGCTTTCGAAATCAATTATAAAACTTCCAAAGAAAACTACTACACGTCTCTACTACAGAAAGTCTAGATCGTACCATTAAGTTGCTACTGCTTAAATACCAAAACAAGAACTTAGTTAATAAACTGTATCCGGTAACACGTTACCACCGCAAGAAAAATGTCATTTAGTGACGAAAATTATCAACGAAAAATTTAAAGATTTCATCGGAAAGACAAATTGGTGACAGAATTTACCGACGGATAAAGGCATCGTAAAAACAGCCGTAAGTAATAATTTCGGACAAACAACATAATGTCTGTCAGTAAATTTACCGACAAACATTTTATGTAATCGTCGGTGAATATATTGACAGTTGTTTGTTCAGTTAATCGTCGGTAATGTTCCGATGCTCAAAATTTGTCTATTGGCAGATTTTCAAACGGTATTGATTATTCTATCGGTAATTTTGCAATAAAATTACCGACGGTTATGATTGTTCCGTCGGTGCGCATACCGACTATTTTTCTGCGGCAAATCATGTTGGTAAAGTTGGCAACGAGCTGTCAATATTATCGACAGTTTGTTGTGTTACGTCGGTAAATATAATTGATTTTACCGAGGTGCTTATGTTTTCTGTTGGTAAATATTTAAAAAGGATTTTTTTTAAAATCCAGTCATTAAGTTTTATTTGATGATCTTATAGTTGATGCATAATTTAAACAGTTATGAATTATATGTGCATAATCTTTTGATTTGTTTATACATTTAATTTATTTAAACAAAAAATTGATTGATGATATAAAGTTAAAATTATCGTAATTGGTAATAAAAACATTAAATTGTACATAATAAGTATTTGTAATTCAAATGAAATGACTACAAGTACACTATTGATTTGG